>CAKAKR010063616.1:7610-25067 GCA_916700685.1 Adelosebastes latens | reverse complement strand
ACAACAACAAACACTTCGAAAAATGATCCTGACAAAAAAATGTTTTCACCTGTTCTTAAGTCATAAACAAAGGAGAGAAAAACAAGTTAGATCAGACTTAGAAAATGGATCACCATATTTTTTTTTTTTTCTCACTTGCATCTCAGGGCTTCCGTAGAAATTGTGACTATCTGAGAAAAATATCTGGATTTTCATTTTGTCCATAATTGTGCAGCCCAAGCTGACATAAGGAAATTGGAAATTTGATTTGTACACATTAAGTAAAATGAAATGTTTCATGTATATATATATATATATATAAATGATGTCCCCCCCAAGGTACACTGTGTCCAGTAGTCATGTGATCTTGCCTCAAACTACCTCATATGTTGTGCTGCAATGCTTAGTTGTACTGTGCTCGTGCTGTATTGATTTATATTTTCGGTGTCTAAATCATCCCCATTCCCACTCCCGGATACGCTTGTTATCCAAACACACACACAAGTCGATATTTATTGGCTTTGACTTCTGTCTGGAGCACAATAGATTTCCAGTTTTTACAAAGTCAATTTGGTTATCTGTAATTGAGGACAGAGTTATTAGACACAGCCTAGTGCAAATCAGAGACTTTCATCCCTGTGATAGTAAGAAGCAGTGTGAGAGACACTTTGTTGTGAGTCAGATCAGACGAAGTGTTGGAGACGTTGGAGATGTTCATTTTTATCCCAGGACACGCTTCACGGCTCTAAATGAATCATCCATACAGATTCCACCCAGATCAATCTACTTTCCACTTGCGCTCGCATTAGACTGCTGTGGAAAATCGCCTGCGCATGATAACCTGCCATGTAGCTGGGACTTCTCCCTCCCATAAAGGCTCATTGATACGGTGGTGCTGTTGTTTTTTTTGCAGTAAGGTCGTTGGCATGGAGTCCCGCCCGGCTCTATTCATGTCCTGATCAGCTGGAATGGCTTTGTGTTATATATTTGTGATGTACCTGCTAAGCTTCTGGGATCTCTCCATCTCTTCTCTGTCGCTGACTCACGCTGCTCACTGGACACGCACAACTGTGATTAAACCACGCTGTCAAAAGCCCCCCTGATTTTTCTGAGAAAACGCCATACGTTCTTTGTTTTTTCTCAATCCTTCTTTTCTCTCCTCTCTTTTGTCTCTCTTAATCTATAGAGGACTATAACGTTAGGTGCTGGCGACCGGCAAGTTATCCAGACTCCCATCGATGACTCGCTCCCCGTCAGCGGCAGCACCGTGGCCCAGCTCTTCAGACAGCTCGGTACGGTTCATGATTATAATATGATTATAATATGGGATTAATTCCACACCTGCAACATTTCCAAATAGTGTTTTTTCCAGATGAATGTAACTCATGTTTTTGTTAAACGTTGATTATGATAAATGCAATGAATGAATCCTGGTGTCAGAGTTAGTCAAACTCAATCTATAGCTGAAGATTTCTACCCTGATGATTTCAATCAGATTTTGTAATGATAGAAGGGTCTATAACCGTGTAAAATGTGTTGTATTTTACTGACTGACTAGTCCTGAAGTTTAGTACCTTTCCCAACTTCTGCTGTTAAAAAAACCCAAACAAACCTGGAAATTATCGAATACATTTTTTATTATCTTACAGAATTTCCAGAACTGCACACAGTAGAAATCCTGTTACTCACCCCATCAACTGGTTCTGACATTAGCACCCGCCAAATGTGGGTAAATTGCTGGGGATAGAAATAGAGAACCGAAGTCATGGTGAAGAGAAAAAAAAATGCTCAAAAGCGTGGCGCTACTACTACTGAACCTGAGGGGACGCACCCTATTATTCCCTGATAATAAACAACAAATCTGTGTTGAAATCAGCAGCAGGAGAGTTAGTAACGTTAGCTGTTATTAGCAGGTTAAAGCTTGGTTAAATAACGAAGCTACTAACGTTAACGGAGGTGCCATTGAGTTATAGTATGGTGTGTTCAAGCTCTGCTCAGTGGGTGATGAAAATGAGTATTGGGGCGAAGGTGAACTCTAACTTTATCATGATGTGTTCAAATGTAATCTAGTAAAATATTTTTTTTGTTAAGAAACTTGAATAATCCAGTTTTTTAAAGGAGATCATTTCACAGCAATATAAAATAGATATTAGAGAGAGGAATTATGACCTGTTTAACTTCCTAACACTAGCTCTAAGCAGCTTATAATACATCATTAAAACTACTGATGACAAGATTGTTTTTAATCAAAGCAAATATATAAAAAAAAAATACAATAATCCTAACCAAACCTAATCATTTCAATTGTTTTTTATGCAAATAACTACTATACATGACAATAACAAGTGCATAATAAGTACAGTACAGTACTGTAGTTCACTGGAAACACTGGAATTTAACATGCATATAATGTTTTTTTGTAAAATATATCAAACATCAGATCTAAAATGTTATTCCTTCGTTTAACGCAGAGATTTCAGAAGTGGCAGATAAAACAAATACTTGCCTGCCACAGTGGCAGGAAGTGAATAAAGTTCATTTCAGACCCTGCCGATCAGTAATAGAGGAATTAAAATGTCCAGCGAATCCTCTAAATGTTGTTTCAGTGTTGAGTCCCAGCACACTTTTATTAACATCATTAGTTTAACACGTCTACTGGTAGAACATCTGATTATGGATTAGGTTTCTCCCTGTGATGCCTCGTCTGTGCTCTCCTCTCCCTCAGGTATAGTCAACGTGTTGTATCTGTTCTGCGCCGCCCTGACGGAACACAAGATCCTGTTCCTGTCCAGCAGCTACCAGAGACTAACAGACGCCTGCCGGGGATTACTGGCCATCATGTTCCCCCTCAAATACAGGTGGGTTTCCACTCCTCTGTCTTCAGTTCTCTCTCTGGATGCTCCTGTTTTATTTCAGGTCACATCTGGTCTAATATCTAATGGGTAGAGCAGAGTAGAGCAGGATGGGTTTAGCTGACTGCAGATGTGCTAAACCTCTTCCTGTTTGTGTCCCCTTTTCAGCTTCACCTACGTTCCCATCCTGCCGGGGAAACTCCTAGAGGTCCTGAGCACCCCCACCCCCTTCATCATCGGCGTCAATTCATTCTTTCGCTCGGAGACGCAAGAATTGGTGAGTTCTCATCGCTACGACATGATACGGCAACGTAGTAATGCTGCCGTATGTTTGGATAAGATGAAGTGAACTTTATTGGTCGTGAGTGAAAAATGCATCACACAGAGAGACAATCACATGTTCACACACACAGATAAAGAGACGTAGGGAGTGTGTTGTCTCAACAACAGCACCTCTGCTCAGCTGTGGGACAGAAACGTGATTTAATAAAAGCAAAGTTGAATGTATTGTTCCATAGTTTAATAAACTTGATGAAGGAACCTTGTTATATACTAACATATACCCGCCTTAGCTACTCGGACATGATCTGAGTTTTGATTACAATGGAGAAAAAGTTTCATATAAACTCTCACTGACCCATTAAGCAATGGTTCATCTGTCTTTTTTAATAAACCTGCCTACCTCTGGAGACTCTTTACAGACCTTGCCAAGATAAATGATACCAACATATACATGACAATAATTACTGTCCAGATCTCAGGATGAAATAATCTGCTGTTGTGTTATTAAAGCTTGATGAGAGTGTAATGAACCGTCTGACCGTGTGCTGCCCTGATGGACCCATTGTCTTGCATCACAAGGAGACACTGTGTTTTGTACAGTAGTCAACATGCCCGTTATAAATGTAGGAGCAGCCGTCAGGGTCAGGGGTCAGAGGTTATCCTTTGGGCAGCCTTTCCCGCCGTCTGCAGTGAAATGGGACTCTGTTTGGTTGTTTGATGGCGATGCGTCCTGTAATGAGCAGCTGTTGACAGAGACGACTTTGTTCGTCTCTGCGTTTTGTCTTTCAGTATCACACTTCTGTACTTTTATCAGCAGTCTCGGGAGATGAAAAGTGTGTTTATGTGTGTTTTCAGTTGGACGTGATCATCGCTGACCTGGACGGCGGCACGGTGACCATCCCCGAGTGTGTCCACATCTCCCTGCTGCCTGAGCCGCTCCTCCAGCAGATCCAGACCGCGCTCTCCATGGTAAGAGCTGCAGCCTAAACTCTGTCTGAACACATCCCATAATAATTACACACACTACTACTAGTGAGCACTGGGAAGTCTCATTAACATCCAGTGGGTGGTTTCTACCAAGCAGTAAATTCCCCAGCGGTGCTTTATGGGTGGAGATGCCAGGAAGCTCTTGAAGGATTGTTTTCCTCCTTTTTCATTGCATTACTTTTTTAGGTTTATTTATTTTATTTATTTTATTTATTTTATTTATTTTATTTATTTTATTTATTTATTTTTTACATTTGTTTTGTTGGTTGAGGTTGAGTTTATTTTTTTATTTTTTTGTTTTGTTAATTAAGTTTAGTGCAACTTTTGGGCATTTGTAAAAGATACAAAAAAAAACAGTATAAAAAAACATTACAAATCTTCTCCGTCTCTCTAAATGAAATTAGAAATCACATACAGTAAAACATGTTCAGTGGTTTCAGAGAGTATTCTTCACTTTTTTGCACATTTTATCGTGTTGCAGATTTAATTTAAATGGATAAAATTGCCATTTTTTTGCCCATCAATTAAACACTGAATAACGCATAACGACAAAGTGAAAACATGTTTTTAGAAATTTTTGCAAATTTATTAAAATTCAAAAACATATTCAGTACTTTTTAGAAACCCCTTAGGCAGCAGTTACAGCTTTGAGTCTTCTTAGGTAAGTGTCTACAAGCTTTGCACACCTGATTTTGAGAAATTTATCCCGCGCTTAAAAATTGCATCTCAATAAAGTGTGCATTCTAATTTATTTATTTTACAAATGTTTAAGTTTCAGTTAAGTCTTGTGTGTTTTTATTTTGGGATTTAGTTTGATTTTAGGTGGTTAGATCACCCTCACACACACACACACATAGTAAAGAATGTCCTAGGTACTATTCCTGCACAGCACTAATTGTGTTCATATCAAACACTTCAGATAACACCAGCTCATATCAACCACTTTACTGCATCCTGCAGCTTCAGCCCCCTTCCAGTATCCCAGTGCCAGCCCATTCTGAGAAACGCTTTCTGAAGTGTGTAAACAAAATGATTTTTCCAGCTTCCTTGTTATCGTATTGATATCTGAATGAATTTCTTTCCTGCTTCCCTTTTGTTGCTACTGTTTACTGTTGGTACGTTTCATAACAAACGTGGGATGATGCTGTAAAACAGTGGGACGTGTTGTATCAGGTATGTGGATCACAATGGAGCTGCTGCAGGAAGTCGCCCTCAGTTTATGATGAATTTACTGGATAAACTGGTTATGATTTGGTGTAGAACGTAATAAGGACTAATGGGTCTGGTCTCAGATAGACTCCTGACAGTTTGTTAGGGTGACATCATGTTGACAATGAGCATCACTAGCAGCGCTATGATCCGCTCTGCTGTCTTGCTGCTCTGCACGTACTACAGACTCGTAAACGGTCTAGTGATGATGACACTGTTTGTTTACAGAATTATACAGCGCTCATAAAAAGTATTCGCTCCCCTTAACTTCTTCATGTTTTATTCTTTTACTGCATTTGAATAACAGTGTTATGTGATTAGGATTTTATGACACCGATTGCCAGAAAACCGAGAGAGTCCACAGCCACATCAGTATGCCAACATCCAGTAGAGATATGTCAGTCTAGACCAAAGTGGACCGACCGACTGACTGACATTTCCATCCCTAGAGACATGCTGCTACTCTAGCATGGCTATAAACTACTCTTTAATGTCAAATCTCCACAAATGAAAAGAAAAATACAGAGAAAATGTATTTTCCAGCAAGACAACAACCCCAAACAGGAGAGTGGATCAGAAATAACGTCAATGTCCTGGACATTTGTTGTTCTCTTACTGTCTCAATAGAGAGCTGCAGGAATGAGTCCTAAAACCTGGAGATGATTTAGCATTTGAGCACTTTAGACCGGTTCCCTCGTCTGGAAGTCAATGGGTTTTTAGTTAGATGCCTGAAATGAAAGAAAATTAAGAAGATGAAGAGATTTTAACGTTTTGTTCTACGATATAAAATACGTCAGTAAATACCCCACTGGGGAATTTTGAAGCCTTTATGTGTCTTAAATAAGGCGGTTGCTAACAAGTGGCTAAATGAGACGACTAAACGTCATCACGCCGACTCGCGCTCATGCAACCGTGGTGTAGTTTGTTTATAGCCTAACGTTAGCTTCTTACTTCTGGCGATTGCATTCACACTTCAAAAATCATAAAAGTGGTGTTCATTTGTGGAGATTATCTTGCTGAACAAAACGTGTAAGTATCATAAACGTGTGTTTGCCACAGAGCTTATTTTCTGCAATAATTCAAAACCCAATGGAACAATCCCGTTGGCTTTTTGTCGAAATGAAGAAAAATTGCAGTGTCCATATTGTGCAAAGTTGATACCACCTGTCTACTGAGACTCTTAATAAACGTTTTTGGCCATAACTCAAGAATTCATATGCTAATTATGACAATTAACCACAAATGTCTGACAGGATAAAATGACGATGTGATGATATTTTGGACAGACATGGATGCAAACTGAGACTTGATTGGTTGGCGAAAGGCGTACTGTACAACCGCGAGTCATTCTAGTTCATTTTTATCTTTTTATATTCAGAGACATTTGTAGAAGTGTTTGCATTTTAATTCACAGAAACTCAATATTGTAAAACAGTAAACATGAAACAATTAAAGATAAAAACCAATCCATGTTTATAAGAAGTGGATTGCTTCTCGTCAGTTGTGGGAAAATCCTCCTCAGGTGTGTTTTGATGCCGAGTCATCCCTTCCTGACAGTCCAGTTTCTTTGCTGCTGTTGTGATTGCAGTCACGTTTTACAACATGACTCACTTTATTAGGATTATTATCTCTCTGTATAAAATATAACTGATGAGTTTCTGGTAAAAGTTTGGCACAAACCAGAGAACAGTTTCCCCCTCCGTGCTGGTTGCACAGTGTTGGGAGTTTTTGGAGATGTGATGATGTCACCGAGGCAGAGGGTAGCATGTGTTTATTTGGAGCTGGCATCCACTGCTGTCTCTGTCTCTGCTCCAGTGTGTATTTGGATGCTGTTGAGGAGCCAAAAGTTTGGGAATCGATCAAGTTCTTCCCACGCACTCTCGCTCGTATTTGAAATATTTGCCCTGTAAGAAATGTCCTGTTTTTGTTCCTTTAAGAAAATAGAAGCTGAAGATGCAGTCTCTCTGCGTGCAGACGGGATCTGTAAGCCCTGATTTAGAACTATTGTCCCACTAAAATATTGTGTACAATCCCAACAGCAGCTTATTTGCTCCCACCATCAGCTGTGTGTCAAAGTGTCCTCAGGCAGGACGCTGAACCTCGACACACTGACCGGGGCCGCTGCTGAGACTGAGAATTCCTGAGATGACTCAAAATACATCGATCTAATAAAAAAATAGTTTTATTGTGAAACTTAGGGATCATGTTTGTGTCACCGGTTGCTCCGTGTGCTTTATGGCTTCTAACCTGGAGACTCTTGTGTGTTGTGGTCCTTGCTCTGCATTGATGGAATGAGAGCTGGGAACAAGTTCACTGGGTTATGGGACTTTGTCCTCAGCCAGCAGGGCTGTGTGTACGGACTAGGGATGTCACGAGAACCGACACTTCGGTACCAAGTCGATGCCAAAATTTTAAAAACGTGATGGTACTCGTTTTCTACAGTACCGAAGGAACCATACGATGCCTACAAGGTTCGAAATTAACACCCGCCAAGCGCCAAATGCGGCTGCTTCTGTCCTCTGCTCTCTGTGTCGGAGTTTGACAACCACACACACAACAGCACCATGCAGCAGCGAGATGCAGAGATGCAGAGATGCAGAGATGCAGAGATCCTCTATGTTCGAGAAGAGGATTCACTCGTGGGGGAAAAACTGAACTGAACAAACTGAATTTCTATCGTTTGTTGCTTATTGCTAAATCTATTGAACTCTGGTCTCTTTATTTCCGGTGAATGTTTTTGGGACTTGCATTTGATTATCTTACACTTAACTCCCCAGATCCACTTAGTTTGAACGAATCCAACAGCATCCTCTCAAGTTTCAGGAGAAAACCATGAAGAACTAACGTTATGTTACTGAGCACCAGTTGGATCCAGCTACTCTGCTGTTAAAATCACGTTACATTTAGTGAAGAGCGCATATGGCTCGTTTAGGACTCGATACCTGAGTTGGGACTTGAGTCACAGACTTGAGACTTACTTGTGACTTGCAAAACAATGACCTGGTCCCACCTCTGGTAGCCTTTACCAGTGAAATGTCACCATGTCAGTGAATCTAAACAACTGCTTGCAATCAATTTTTTTTTTTTTTTACCGTGGTATCGAATTTGGTATCGAGAATCGTGGAAATTCACTGGTATTGGTATCGACAACTAGATTTCAGGTATCGTGACATCCCTAGTATGGACACCAACAGATTTATAAACTGGACGGTTGTAGCTCCGATTGAGCAGGTTTCAGTTTCTCCAATCGAGCAGTGGAGGACTAATAATGACCCAAACAGACCCAAAAGTATCATAGGTTTGGGACTGACCTCCCTCCCTGAAAGAGACACTAGAGAGAGAGAGAGACAGGATAACTGCAAAGCTGGATAACTGATCAGGGGGTTTGTGTAGCGGGTCTTTAATCAGTTGCATTGTGTGGAAAACGTTCCCCTGGTAATGTAGCAGCTGGTTTGGGTGAAGGCTGCGGGAACGATGATGCTGCTGTAGATTGTTGGGCAGCAACCGTGAATCAGGGCTTAGCTGCTGAGCTCTCCTTACACCTCAGCTGGATGGACTTTCATGTAATGGCCTGACACTGAAGGCTATTAAATATTTGTTGATGGTTTCTGGATATGTTGGCCATTTTCAAAGGGGTCCCTTGACCTCTGACCTCCAGATCAGTGAATGTAAATGGGTTCTATGGGTACCCACGAGTCTCCCCTTTACAGACATGCCCACTTTATGATAATCACATGCAGTTTGGGGCAAGTCATAGTCAAGTCAGCACACTGACACACTGACAGTAGATATGTTTGTAGAAAAAGAGAAATAGGGTAATAGTCGTAGTAGTTGCCATTATGGCCTAAAATAGGGCTGCATCTAACGGTTATTATCATTATAAATTGATCTGCTGGTTATTTTCTCTATTAATAAATGTATTATTATTATTATTATTATTATTATTTTTGTCTATGAAATGTCAGAAAATAAATGCCCATATAATTTCACATATTCCAAGTTGAAAATGAAAATGCATCACAGTGATCTGATAGACGTACCTGGTAAGTTTCTGCCACTAGAAGTCACCAGATTTCTCTCAGGGGTTGACTCCGTTACCCAGAATTCCACTGATGCAGCAGCCAGGAACAAGCTACAGTAGAGTTAAAGTGTAGTACTGTAGATAGTGACTGATGGTGGCTTCATGTGTTGTTGTTGTAGGTTTTGGATCCAGAGCTGGAGATCGCTGATCAAGCCTTTCCCCCGCTCTCCACCCAACCCTCCGCACTCAAGATCCAGGTAAGACGTCAACCTGTTTTCAGATTTATGTCTCTATGTTATCTTTCTTGTGAGAAGTAAAGTCACAATGACACATTCTGGGCATGAACTTCAAGAGGCAACACTTTATAATAGACAGCATGATGAATTACTGCAATCTGAGACGTCTCCAGAGTAAACTATTGTTACAGCCAGACTGCTCATACCTTCAACTAAAACTGTTGTCTAAAGGGGGCAGATTTAGTCAAACGTCTGAACACTCTTGCTGCTCTTAGAGATCTGATGTCTAACTAGCAAAACAAAAAATGTAACTGGATGAAATCTGCAAGTCCAGGATTCATGAAGTTCTTCAGACTCTGTGTACTGTTCAGTTTTGGTGTGTGACTGTGTGTGTGTGTGTGTGTGTGTTTCAGGATAAGGAGATCCGGGGAGTCTTCCTGTGGCTGTTCGCTCGGCTCTTCCAGGGCTATCGCTGGTGTTTACACATCATCCGCATTCACCCAGAACCAGTGATCCGTTTCCACAAGGTCTGTAAACAATACTGCATATGATAACATCTGTGTGTTCTAAAGAGAAAGAGTGACTGCGGCAGTAGGCAGTATATCTTTTGGCATCAAATTCCATAATAACCTTTCAGCATATTGTAAAAATATAAAGAAAACTAGACTTGTAGCGACTACTATCAGTTAAAAAGCCACTAAGAGGCTGAAGTAAGACTACAAAAAGTCCAAAACTCCAGATGAGTTTTACTGTTTATTAAATAAAAATAATTACAAACAATAACTGGAATAACTAAAACAGTCAACAGAAAATATCCAAGCATATCTCACGCTCTTTGTCTAACTCCCGCGGTACAAGTGAACCGGTACATATAGGTTAAACCACACCGCTGTGCCAATTACAGGAAGTGATGATAACCAAAAGAACGTGTGCAGCCTAAACAAATAATTATAATAATAAACAGCAGGCTAAATACACACTTTGGCTTCTGCTCCTCCTCACGGCTCTGTTTTCAGGCTTTAAAAAATCTAGCCCGTGATGGGAGACTTTGGACAATCACAGGTCATTTCAGAGAGAGAGAGCGTTCCTATTGGCTGTTTATTCAACGGAGGCAGCTGTCAATCGCTTACAAACTCCGATCAAACTAGGCAGCGCTGATCAAATATGAATCAATATTCTGTTACTGTAATGCCTGTTTATCTTCTCAAATGTTTTCAGAATCATCTTGTAGTGTACTGTTTAGCTATGAAACGAGAAAGACATCAGTAATAGTAACGTGTGTTTTCCAACAGGCTGCCTTCCTGGGTCAGAGGTCGCTGACGGAGGAAGACTTCCTCATGAAGGTGTTGGACGGCATGGCGTTCGCAGGCTTCGTGTCAGAGAGAGGGCCTCCTTACAGAGCCACCGACCTGTTTGATGACGTGAGTCCGCGTTGCAGCACATCGTGCACGGCTGTCTGTCACTGTTTGACTGTAGTATATAGAACATAACGTGGCTCAGGTATGAAAGGCCTGTCCTGTTTCCACAGCTGGTGGCCAATCATGGGGAGCGGATACGACAAGAGGAGGCCTGTCCACATAAAGTCATGAACCACGTCAAGGAGCTGGCTGAGCTGCTCTTCAAAAATGTATGTGCTCTAATGAAATTGAATACTTATTACTTATCGTTAGTTCTGTTAGTCCACTATCTTTCTCACCAGTTTCCTCTCATGAGACTCTCTACTCTCTCACTGTTTTGGCCCAGTATCTTTCTTAACTTTTCTTCTTCCCTCCCTGTCTCCTAATAACTAACAGCATGAGACATATCCTTGTCTCTTAGAGCTCTTTTTTTTGTTCAGTTCGCTTCTTTTTTTTCCTTATCTCACCAGTTTTCCTCTCCTTTATTCTTTCTCCTCCCTGCAGGAGAATCCTTACCCCGCCGTGGCGATGCACAAAGTCCAGCGGCCATCGGAGAACGGCCAGAACAGTGCACAGAATCAGACGCCATTCCCCGCGCTGGACGACGTGGCGGTGCAGCTCTTCATCGACCACGCTGCCGCCAAGCTCAGGACGGCACCTCCTGTGGTCAAGGCGGAGGTCAAGGGCATGGTGCCATCTGGGCCCCCACTGGGTGAGCTGGGGGGGAGAGGACTGGGACTGTGTTGGATCATTTGAAATAAGAAGACGTGCAGTTGTAAAGTGTAAAATGTGCAGCAGTGAAAATGGCATCGGTTAGACAGAAGGTGGTAAACACTTGACAAAAGTTTGTTGAAAGGCAGCGGGTGATGGGTTAACACCAACTTCAATATCTCCACTTTCACCCTCAAACTTCCTGTGCGAACTCTTCACCCCGACAGTCTGTCTCACAGTGTGGGTTTAATGGGGTTGAGTTCTGTGCCGCAGTGATGAATGAGTGTCTGATCAACTTCTCCCCATGTCTCCGCAGGAGACACCGTGGACAGGAACGGCCATGTGATGGCCAACAGCGCCCGCAGGCTGGAGGTGGTCAGGAACTGCATCACATACATCTTTGAGAACAAGATGCTGGAGGCCAAGAAGGTAAGAGTGACGCATTCCTGATGCTTGACCAGACTGACTGAGGAGAGTTCCCTACAGAACGTTTGGTGAACTCTATCACAAACACACTGCATACCTACTTAGCAGACACAAAACAGTTCATTTTTGCTTTTGTGTGTGTGTGATTGAGCTGTCGTGCTTGTTCTCCTCCTCCCCTGTCCAGTTAATGCCGGCTGTACTGCGGGCGTTGAAGGGTCGGGCAGCACGCATTTGTTTGACCCAGGAGCTCAATCAGCACGTCCTCCAGAACCGAGCGGTGCTGGATGACCAGCAGTTTGACTACATTGTCCGAATGATGAACTGCACCTTACAGGTGAGCCTGCAAATACTAGAATATCACTAGAATCAATGGTATGATATAAAAAACACTTAGAATTAAATGCTCTAAACTGCCCTAAACTGCTGTTGAAAAAGGAAGCATGGCAGGAAAACATCGAGATAAACTCAAAGTACAGCTGAGGCTGATGGGAATGTCATGTCAGTTTTGCAGGTATTTGGTTTATAAACCAAAGTATTACTTGGTAGTAAAGTATTATTTAAGTACAAATTGCAGTTTTGAAGTGATGGTGGTGCTAGAGGAAAGGTCACAGGCCCAGGGGCCCTACAAAATGTCAGTCATGTACCAGCCAGGAACACACTTAAAATGACCACAAAGAGACACAAAGCAACTACAAAGAGACTCAAAGTGACTACAAAGAGACTCAAAGTGACTACAAAGAGACTCAAAACAACTACAAACAGACACAAAGCAACTACAAAGAGACACAAAGCAACTACAGATAGACTAAAAATGACTACAAATAGACTCAAAACAACTACAAAGAGACACAAATTGACCACCAAGAGATACAAAGCAACTACAAAGAGACTCAAAACAACTACGGAGACTCAAAATGACTACAATGAGACACAAATTGACCACCAAGAGACACAAAACAACTACAAAGAAACACAAAATGACTACAAAGAGACACAAAACAACAACAAAAAGAGGCTAAACTACTATAACGTATCTGTGAGTCTTGCTCCTACAGCATGTAGGAGAAGGTGGTGGGGCATTTTGCTGTCTGTCTCATAATCCGCCCATGACTTAAGTCATCACTATTCATCCTGGCATGGCTAAAAGAAAAGGAGAAGGAGAAGTAGTTTTGAAGGTCTAACATACGAGATCTACCTGTGTTACAGATATGTGCTGCTGTAAAGAGACCGTATAAACAGGAGGACAGAATTTAAAGCAGATACAACGAATAGTCCAATAATTAGCCTCCGAAGATATACAGTATGTTAAATGCAGTTGTGTTTTAGGTGTCACATCATTCATTGCTTCTCTGTTTCTGTTCAGGACTGCTCCCATATAGATGAACACGGTATTGCAGCTGCCCTCCTTCCACTGGTCACGGCCTTCTGCAGAGTAAGTTCATATCCAGCATCACCAAAGTCATCCCACATTGCCCAAATTCAGCCTTAACCACAGCAAAGAACTCATTAAGCCATTAAAAACCCAGTGTTCCCTCGTCGTGGTGAGGGGATTTTGAGGTTGGTGGGATGTCTTTGTCTGAACATGAGTGCTCCAGTTCTTGTCTCCCTCATAAACATCTGTTTTGTCTGACAGAAAATGGGCGCAGGCATCACTCAGTTTGCCTACAGCTGCGTACAGGAGCACATGGTGTGGACCACCATGCAGTTCTGGGAGGCCATGTTCTACAGCGACGTTCAGAACCACATCAGAGCTCTGTACCTGGAGACGGAGGAGGGGGAGCAGCACAACAACTATGTGAGCATCTACGTCACACTCAGAGTGAACATGATGAATGATGGGCTCGGTACATCTGCCACCGCAGCTAGTAGTCTAATGAGTCAGTGTCCCAGCCTGCTGAGCCGTTTGAGATGATTAATCACTAACGATCTCCTCCTCTGATTGGTTCTCAGGAGCAGCACGACGGGTCAGGCGACGGGAGGGAGATCAGCGCCCTGGAGCTGGCGTCCGAGCAGAGCCGGCTGTGGCCGACGCTCAGCAAGGAGTCGCAGACGGAGCGCGTGCAGAAGGAGGAGAGCACGGTGTTCAGCCAGGCCATCCACTACGCCAACAGGATGAGCTACCTGCTGCTGCCGCTGGACACCAGCAAGAACCGTCTGCTGAGGAGCTCCGGCCTCGGAGACGTGGAGAGCGTCAGCAACAGCTACGTCACTAACAGGTACGCACGGCTGGCGGCTTTCATGGGGACTAAAGGGGTCAGAGGTGAAAGCTTAAAAAGAGAAAAATATTCAGGTGAAGTTGGACAAGATAAGACTGCTCACCTTCTCACAATATAATTTAGTTAAAGTCATTATAATATTGTTAATAAGAGTGTCAGTCTCAGATACTGCTTTGTTTTCTGCTGTAGCGCTTCTCTAAAGCTGGTTGTTTAGATATAGAAACGTAAATGTTCACAGCCGTTGTTCTTTGTCTCGTAGTATTGCAGGCAGCATGGCGGAGAGCTACGACACAGAGAGCGGCTTCGAAGACGCAGAGAGCTCCGACGTGGCGAACTCCGTGGTGCGCTTCATCAACCGCTTCGTAGACAAAGTGTGTAACGAGAGCGGCGTCACCAACGAGCACCTGAAGGCTCTCCACACCATGATACCAGGTGCGGAGGCGACCAAGACGACCATCACTGATCTCTCTTTGTTACCACTTCACACCAAACTTCATGGCAAAAATCTGTCACTTCATCCTCCCTCTTTGTCTTTCTGCGCAGATATCGTTCAGATGCACATCGAGACGTTAGACGCAGTCCACAGGGAGAGTAAGAGACTGCCTCCGATCCAAAAGGTAACCAATTCCTATTTTTACGTCCCCCTGGACAAAGGCCACGCAGAACCCCAGCCAGCCCCGCCCACTCCCCTCTCCACCAATCCCTACAGCTCAGACTCACAGTGTCACAGCAGGTACGTCTGTCCGCCTAGAGACAGAACCGTGTGACTCACAGCACGCCTTGAGCAGTGCATGCTGGGTGATTGCTCTCCCTTGTTGTGGTCTCTGTGAGGCTCGGTGGAGCTCAGCCTGGCTGCTGCAGCTCCCCGAGGCCCTGCACAGCTGAGTGCCTTCAGTCTGAAGGGTGCTGTTATTATGCTGTGTTCAGACCAAGAGCGAAGCAAATTTTTTACGCGGCGCGATTACATACAAAGTCAATGCAAAGAGGCGAATTCGCACCGGGCGACGCAAACACGCAAAACTCGTCGTCTCGCGGACAGACCTGACAAAGCATGAATTCAGACTTTTTACTTATCGGCATCATTATGTAGTTATTTCAGCATCCTTTTGATCCGTTTTCAACAACGTCGCTGACGTATTTATGCCTAAATGACTTTACGTTGAGTGTTGATGGAGCAGCATCAATGTTAGTATAGCCTAGTCACTGACTCACTAGTCATTTCGGCATCCTTTTGATACTTTATTGCAATTAAATCTGTTTATTTTGGGTTCATACTGCAGTAGCAACGTGTGGCTTGCTAGATACAGTCAGTGCAATGGCACCGTATGTGAATACAGCTCGCCGCCGGGTGATGTTATGAATCCAGACACGACGGCGTTTTGGTTTTCTGACATATCTGGGACATCAATACCATGTACAAAGCAGCAACAGTGGTTAGAAAAGTTGTTGCTATCTATGGAGACAAGCTCCTTTTCCTCTCTGGCGCGTCTAAAGCGAATGAACACAAATGACGCCGGCAGTAAAGCGAGGCGAAAATTGGCTTCGCTCTTGGTCTCATCACGGCATTAGTCCTGCGTGCAGTGTGTCGGAGAGGGACGGCGGCTGCACTGAGCTTAATGTGACATGTTTTGTCATTTCACTAAACACTTGAGAGTGGAACGTGTCTTTCCTCCCTGCCTCCCTTGCTCTCACAATGTCCTGTCACCAGGTTCTTTTCTAACATGCAAGCTCATGTCGTGAGCAGGCGGCATCAGTTCAGCGAGTGGATGTGAGATTGTAGGCTGAGCAGAAACACACAAAACATTGTGTGCTACTTGCAGCTAAAGAGCTCTCAGCAGTTTAAATGCCTGCAAAGGAAACTCTGCCCTTTTTCTGCTGTGGGATTGCAGCTGGAGAGCGTGACATGTGTGGCATTAGGTGTTGCGTAACAGATTAGGAAACAGGTTCCCAAAGTTGTAATTCATTTCCTATCAAGAGGTGGAGTTCCTTAGGAAGCTCTCCGGGCCTCACTGGGGGGACAGGAAGTGATGTAAAGGTCCAGAGGACAAAGCCAGCTTCATATTTCATACTGTTGGTATTCAGAAAAAGCTCAACAGCTTCTACTACAGAGGCCTCTTAGTCTAAAAATGAGAGTCCTGTAATAAAGATTTGGATCCTCAAAACAGTCCTTATTTTTTTATTCTTTCTGTGTATTTATCTTTTATTGTTTGTAACATCCTCCCTGCCAAGATCCCAGCTATCCACATCATGTTGTGTCTGTCAGCCTCTGTCTGTCATTTTCTGCTCCAAAACCTCCGAAACAGTGCAGGTCATCGAGCCAGTAACCTCAGCATGGTTGTGTTGAAAGCATGAGATTTTGATGAGTGGAGTGGTTGTTGTTTGGTCATGAAATATACAGTATATATACTGTAGGCCTATTGTATATAACAGTATATAACAGGTGCCACATTTAATTAGTGCAGCATGTTGCCGTTTCATGAATGAATAATGGTAACGAGTATCAGCATCGTGCAGTCGTATTATCCTGCTGAGCCCAGATAACTAAACAGGGTTTCCCACTGGAACGCCATGCAGTTTAGAGCAGCTTGTGACCCCTTAAAGGGATAGTTTGGATTGTTTTACTTCTCCATAGTCAGTGTACAGTAGATGGAGTTTGGAGAAACAGACAGGAGTACCAGCACGGGAGCAAAGCAATGTACTGCTGTGGACGTTTTTAGACACCTAAAAGAATCAATATCAGTTTAAATGTACGCTATATTTAGAATATTTTCACAGCTTTACCTCGCTGTCAGACAGCCCTTTCTGACGGGGAACTGAAGCTGGTATATAACTGTCTTCAAAGCCACCAGACTCCATTGACAAAAACAGTAATTTTACCTCTCAGAACACAGGAGTTGCTGGTCTAGCGCTGCATCGATCGGTTATGCAGTTATGCATTTATTTTATCTTTGCATTTATTTTGTATTTATACATTTTTGCACTTATTTTTTGTTCATTTATTTATTTACGCATTTATGAAATATTTATTTATTTTTTCACTTATTTTTTCATTTTTGTTTGTTTGCGTTATTGTGTGACTTTAGTGAATCCAAACTAACCCTCTAAAAAAAAAAAAAAGTCACACAATAATACAAACAAACT
>CAKAKR010063615.1:0-32246 GCA_916700685.1 Adelosebastes latens | reverse complement strand
GCTGTCCATCTGCCATCTATGAGAGCCGGCTGTCAATCACTCGCGAACTCCGACCAAACGGTCAAACTAGGCAGCGCTGATCAAATATGAATCAATATTCTGTTACGTTAATGCCTATTTCTCTCCTCAAATGTTTTCAGAATCATCTTGTAGTGCACGGTTTAGCTGTAAAATGAGAAAGTTCGTGACGCCGCCGCCATTGTGAAATCTGGTGAAGGAACGCCAAGTTCCGGTCACATGACCGGAGCACAGCCAATAGGAACGCTCTCTCAATGAAATGACCTGTGATTGGTCAAAGCCTCCCGTCACGGGCTAGATTTTCTAAAGCCTGAAAACAGAGCCATGAGGAGGAGCAGAAGTCTAGTTATCTCTCAGAACACTTGAATTACAATATACTGAAAGGTTATTATGGAATTTTTGCCCAATGATGCCAAACATATACTGCCTACTGCCACTTTAAAGCATATGGTCAAAGTGTTTTTAGCCCCGCTACAATGTGCCTTCACGTGTTTATTTTAGTCAGTCCATTTTGTCGTCCCTGTATAAAGGAGCACAGTTCAGGAATTATCAAATTATCAACAGGTTAGAGTCTGATGGAGCATTTCAGAATTAGAAATATTGTATTGATCCCAGGGGGAAATTGGGTTACATTTACATTACATTACATTTCTGTTATTAATTTATATTTTATTGACAGTATTTGAGTGCCTTAACTGTTAAAGTAAGAATTATGACCAATGAGCCACTTTTCAATGTTTATAATTTTCAAAATAAATGAAAAAAAAATGTATTTTCTGCATTTTCTTTGTTTTCCCTATTGTACCCAACCGTGACCCCAAAACCGAGGTACACACCGAACCGTGAATTGTGTGTGCTTTTACACCCCTGGTGTAAGCTGCTACTGTTTTGATGCTGGGTAGAAGCAGTGTTTGTTAGATAACTCACTGAGCCTTGGGTGCCGTATGAAATGATGCTATAACCTATTACTGTTATCTGCTGTGAAACCACAGGAACAACTCCCCGAGCTATCTGAGGGGGAAAAAAATAAAATAAAAAGTGTACTCTTACCTTTCCATCAAGAACCATTTTACCAGTATCAAGTCCTCAGGTAAAACTTGTGATGGTTGCCCCAGTAGAGCCTTTCAGCAGTCTGAACCAGTGGACCGTGGCTATATGTGGCACGGCGAACCTGTATCAAACCGTGTGAAGCAGAGCATTGGGGATATAGGCGTGTTCAATGAACATACACCATATAAACAAAGGTGTTGGGAAAAAAAACCATCAGAGCATTTCAGAGAAAAGAGGTAAAAGTGCTCTTTGATGTGCTCCGTTGACATCGAGAGTAAAGAAAGAAATTCTCACAGACTCCACGCTGTCAAATTTGGAAGACAGCTGCAGTTTTTCCTCCATTTAACTGTCAGCATATCAGGAAACCTCCGATCAATGTCACCCAGAAAAAGACTATTGCAATGTGTATGATTGTTCAAATCGGAGTCAAAGGGCACGGAACACCATTGTTCCCAGTTCAGAGTAGATCACATTGAAAAGCATGGCAATCAGTCCATCTACATTTGGACTATTTTGTTTCCTATCTCAGTGTCCATTGCACAGATCAGCTGTTGCAGCCATCTGCCGTGCAGCTAGTGTTGGCCTTCTGAAAAATGGTTTCAAAAGACTACATTGAGCTAATTCCTTAAAAGGGATAGTTTGGAGTTTTTTTGAAGTGGGGTTGTATGACGTATTTATCCATAGTCAGTGTATAGTCTCAGTGGGTAGAGCGGGTCGTCCTTTAACCACAAGGTTGGCGGTTCCTTGAGCGAGACACTAAACCCCAAGTTGCTACCCGGGCGCTTGCAGCAGCCCACTGCTCCTAAAATACTTAGGATGGGTTAAATGCAGAGGTCAAATTCCATGTATGCACCTGTATGTTCTACGACAAATAAAGGTTTCTTCTTTCTTCTTTCTTACCTACAGTAGATGTCAGTCTGCACACTTCCGCTTCCGCTTGTGACAACCACTGTGGCGGTGCGTGTTGGGCTAAGCTGCCCCCCGCTTCCACCCAGCCGTATTCTCCATTGTTTTGTTTTTCCAGCAGCCCCCTGTCACATCAACAGGTGTTGGGGGGTTGTGCTCAATGCATGTAGGCTGTGGGCCGCTATGTGGGACCATAGACGGACGGTTTGAAACTGCAGTGGGTTGTGACAGTGACGGTGTTGACCGTCATGCAGGCACTGGGGTTAAGGACAGCTGCCTATCCGGTGTTACCGCTGGGGCTCCTACACGTACGCCGCCTGCAGAGGTGGTTTTCCAGCCTTCGCTTGGATGCCAGGAAGCAAAAGCGGCGCTTGGTTACCATTCACCCCTCAGTATAGGACGACCTGCAATACTGGGGGGTCCCCACAACACCTGTTCACAGTTGCATCCCTGACAGGGTGTGGAGGGACCTGCCTGGGGTTAGGGTGTTAGGTGGTGTTTGGCCCCAATGCAGGACCGACACATCAACCTCCTCGAGCTACGAGTGGAGGTAGATCCGGGCACAGCAAGACGCCTGCGGGTGAATGCGTTTGCACAAGCACTATGGCCAAGAAAGCTGCTTTACACCTTTCCGCCGCTCCGTCTCATTCCTCCCCCTACTGAAGAGAGTGAGGCGGGGGCAGTTGTCAGTCATACCGGTAGCCCCACGTCGCCGCTTGGCGCAGTGGAATGCAGAATTGACTCAGATGATGGCGGCCCGGCCATGTCAGACTGAGGAGGGCTGGACTGTCTTTACAGGGTTGTGCAGACCATCAAGGTGGCAAAAGCGGGATCCACCACTGCCTGTTACAGGGCAAAGTGGTTAAGGTTCTAACGCTGGTGCAAGGAAAGGAGGCTAGATCCCCTGTCCTGTGTGCCATTGGGTCTATTTTGTCCTTTTTAGAGTGTTTGATGGATAGAGGGCTTTCTCGTGCCACTATTACAGTGTATACAGCAGCCATTTCTTCCTGCCACGAGGGTTTTGGCGACAGACCAGTCATTGGCCACCCTCCCCTCTCCTGAAGCGTTTTTTGCAGTGGGTCAGGAGGCAACGGCCAGTAATGCGTGCTTTCTCCCCGCAGTAGGAACTGCCATTGGTGCTCGAGGCATTGGTGAAAAACTTTGAGCCTCTAGAGCGTTCTTCTATGAAAGGCATTGCCATTCAAGACAGCCTTGATGCTTGGATTGACTTCAGCTAAGAGAGTATGTGAACCAACTGCCCTGTATTTGGGTGCACCCCAGTTGCTTGCTGCTTTGTGGTGAACGTAGCAGGGCTACTTTCAGACCAAAGCCCTCCTTTGTTCCCACGAACTTACGGAGTTCATTCAGGTTGAGAGTCAGACAACTTTTGCCCTCCACCTCATGCGAGAGACAGGGAGGCAAGGTCGCATCTGCTACGCCCAGTTTGTGCGTTAGCATGTTATGTTGAAAGCACGGCGCACTAAACAGTTGTTTGTGTGCTTTGGGGATGGTGTGGCCGGCAAAGCCCTTTCCAAGAAACGCCTGGTGGGATGGCTTTGTGAGTGCATCTCCTAATGGGAAGTCTTTAGGCCATATGTATGTCGTGTCATGGTTGACGCCTTGTTTGTTCTTACAGTTCTATTTCTTGGATATGTCGGGCTCCTTTTTTTCAAGGTCTGTGCTCGCTGGAACGACACAGGACTGGTGAAAAACGGTGGGGTGTGTGTCAAATCAAATCAAATCAATGTATTTTTGTATAGCGTCAAATCACAACAGAAGTTATCTCAAGACGCTTTATATATAGAGCAGGTCTATGACCGTACACCATGGTTTAGAGACCCAACAGTATCCACCAAGCGCGCTGTGGCCAGGAAAAACTCCCCGATTACTGGGAAGAAACCTGGAGCAGAACCGGGCGCAGGGCGGGCGGTCATCTGCCGAGACCGGCTGGGGGGATAGATAGATAGATAGAGAGAGAGATAGAGAGAGAGAGAGAGAGAGAGAGAGAGGGAAGCAGCCACAATAATAGCCTAGCAGCTGTAATAGCTAATACAAGTAGGACTGATAACACCAAACCAATAGTGGTGGATGGAAAGAGTGATAATACAACTATCGGAATTGATGTCATTGGGTCGTCCTCAGACGGGCTTTCAAGCGGAGCTTCCAGCTGTCTCAGTCCACCATACATCTGGCTAGCTCGCCAGCACTGTCCAGCATCTCTCCTCAAATCCTCCTTTTGGGGATTAAATATTTACCTGGTTCAGTTTGTAAGGTCTGAGAAAAGGTTTAAGCTGTCCACTGAAGACCAACTATTCATTAACACTGTTGAAGTAACGACAGAATCCATCCTTTGCCCTGCTGTGCAACATCTTGGACCTATAGGTCGCAGCACTGTACAAACACGGATCAACCTGATGTACAGAAAAATCACTCCTGATTCACTGGCCAGAGCGGAAATCCATGTCAAGCACATAGACTGCATATAAAGATGGACGACGCGTCTCCACTTCCTCCCACTGTACAGAAGTGAAGCCAAAATATCCCAGATAAGGAAGCTGCCATCTTGAGATTTGGACGAGAGAGACTCACAGCTGCCAATCATGACGCCTCACACCCTTTTTATAGCATCAAATAAGTAATTAGTAATTAGAAAAATGAACACTTGAACATACATCAGTGTGAAAAGAACTACCTAAAATGACAGAAACCATCTTTGGGAAAAATTATTTCAAGTGTACTTTGACTTTTTAGTTTGGCCCATATCCCATCCGCTAACATGGAGGAGGCGGGCTTTATGAGCTATACTGCAGCCAGCCACCAGGGGGCGATCAATATGTTTTGGCTTCACTTTTGGGGAGCTGTCATGTCACCCATCTTTAAATATACAGTCTATGGTCAAGCACAATATGACCATCCACTGCTGAAGAATGTATAAGCCTCCAGTGTTGCGTTTCTTGAACGTCAAAGCATGTAAACATGTTCTACTAGAAACCCTAAATAAAAGCATGGGCATAATATGTCTCCTTTATTATTTACTGAACTGAAGCTAGCCAGTATTTTAGGCTATGGGCAGCATATTTGACAAAAAGTAACAACAGACTATTTTCTGTCAGAATAATAATGCCAATAAGACATACCTCTATACAAGCTGATCAACATGTTTTGTACACTATGATTACACAATTTTACAATGACACTATAGAAAGCAGACCTCCACTAAGACTTTAACATCTTCCCAGGTTTATAGGTGAACAAAATCTGGCCTCCTGGTGGAACTAGAAGTATTGGGATCACTAAAAAATCAATACTTTTCTTTGAGGAGGAAAATGGAGGAAAATGGAAAGCATGAAGTTGACATTAGGGGAAAAGGTCGAAGGTGAAAGTGTGAATGCAAATTTCACGCCGGCGCAGCCTCCAGTGTTCAAGATGTGTCGGTCAAACAGATGGACAAACATACGGAGAGACAGATGGAGGCAGACACAAAACCTCTGCTGCTTGCCTGAGATAGAAATGTTATCAAACTGTGCGGTATGATTGCTGTTATTTCATCAGACGTGGACAACACTTAGCTGATAGCTGATGTCATCCTGATTTGGGTTTGACTGAGGGTGAAAAATGATTGGCTGTCCGGCAGACGCCCATGCCCTGGATTGGTAGGAATGTGCGGTGTGACCTGGTTCTCTTTAGGTCGGTGTGACCTGGTGAAACACCAAGACAATTTCATGAGTAAATACCACTCACAACTTTAATATTCCACAACACGGTTTCACTTTCACCTACACAAATAAAGCTTGTGTTTTATTCTATTAATCAAAAATAACTCTGTCATGCAGCATTTAGATATATCGATATAGAAAATGTGTCTGTTATCCCTGGTATGTTCAGCAGCTGTGGGTCCTTCAAATAATCCCCCCCACCCCCAACAGCAACCACAACACACCACCAACAACAATACTGCTACTAATAACAGAAATAGATCAGTACGATAACTGTCCTTTGGAAATGAATTGTCATTACACTCACATGCAAGATCTATTGCCTGTCTGCCAAATGATGACTTCCCATTCATTTAATCTGCTCTCTACATGGTGAACACCACAGCTGCATCAAGCTGCTGCAGTGAGCCACAACAATACCAGGAAACCAGGGGATTTTGCTTTCAAAATAAAAGCAGAGCATTTGCCACTTTCGGGAGCAGAGTGTTTCTTCTACTACTTATGTGACAGACAGGTTATAGCCATTTTATACAACGTCTTATCTGCTATTGAGGATTGCATGGCCAACAAATTACTTAAAATAAGTTGTAGCATAAGTGTCATGGAAAGAAAAGCTACAACTTCATGCACAGATGAAGTGTAAGAAGTAGCCTGTTGGATAAATGGTTAAAATAAGTAACAGAGAAGCAGTTGAAATAGTTAGCTCAAAGTAATGAATAAATGGTTGAAATAGTTAGCTAAAGGTATTGAACCCTGCCAACATTTGTATGTGGGGCCCATGTGGGTAGTAAATGGGCTGAAAAATGGGCCCTATATGGGATTGTCCGTGGGTTCCATAATGGCCCCGTGCCAATTGCCCTTGTTGGTTTCATGCAGGATTACAATGGGTGTTATATGGGCCCAATCTGGGCAACATAAACCAAAACCCATCTCGGCCCCAGGTTTAAGTTCTATGTGGGAACTACATGGGGACTACATGGCCGGAAATATGGGTTGTAAGTGGGGTTGTCCACAGTTTCCATGTTGGCCCGATGCACTAATAACCCAGTAGTGACCCAACTAGGACCCACACGGGTAGCCCACATGGGGAGCCCATGTGGGACTAACTTAGTTGACCCAAGTGGGCGCCATTTGTGTTGCCCATTCTGAGCCCATGCACTAATTTCCCATTAGTGACCCACATAAAACCCACTTGGGTAGCTAACATGGGGAGCCCATGTGGGACCTACTTAGTTGATCCAAGTGGGCCCCAGATAAGATGCCCATTTTGTGCCCATACCCACTTGGTATCCAGGTACCCCCAGCATAACCCATGTGGGGCCCACATAACCATGTTGGCTGGGAATAAATGAATGATAGTTAGATAAAAGTAATGGACAGATGTTTGAAATGCTGAGCTAAAAGTAATGGTTAAATATTCAGTATATTCATATTCAGTTGATTCTCCCTACATTATGAGTCCATCTTTTTACATTAC
The DNA here is from genome assembly GCA_916700685.1 of Adelosebastes latens. Lineage (NCBI taxonomy): Eukaryota > Metazoa > Chordata > Actinopteri > Perciformes > Sebastidae > Adelosebastes > Adelosebastes latens. The sequence continues at coordinate 25,079 of CAKAKR010063615.1, read as the reverse complement.
ATTGGAATGATTCACTCTAACACTGATTTGCATTCTATGCTTTTACACTGAAAGGTGGAACCGGACGTGGTGTTGCCTTGGTTACTGGCTCCTTCACACAGAGAACCCCTCCCTTATTCCTCCCCATTCACTCCTCCTGTGCAGTGTTTTATACTGAAAGGTAAAGATGCGAATTCACACTGCGACTTGTGCATCAGTGAGCGGATCCTTGAGCAGACAGACAGGCAGACAGGCTGCACCTCACAGCCTGTCTGAACCGCTTCATGTGATATGAACGTCTCCACTTCATCAGCTATGACTGTGTGTGCAGGTGAGGAGACTTTGTGTCGCCTGTTGCTCTGCTGTCTGCTGTATGTTTGCTGCTGTCTGTCCTCTGCTATGGTCGCTGCCTTCAGTCATTTTTTTGCATGGAGGAACTGTTTTTTTTATATATTTGATCTATAATTTAGATACTGTATGATTATAAATGTGTAGGCTACTTTGTGCTTGACATTTTGCATTCTTGTTTTCTCTCACAAAAACAACATTAAGCTATGATATGGTGTTCAGGTAGGCTGATGCGTGATGTTTTCACTGGGAAACGTCGTGCCAGACGCCATTTAAAAAAAACAATTTAAAGCTTCTTTGGTTATTACCGAAATGACACAACGTATAAAATTAAATAAAATACGTATTTCAAGTGTTTAAAACACACTCATTCATTCGGCGTATAAATAATCTACAATGCGCGTTTTATTTTGTGCAAAATCCCAACTTTATTGCTGCTTCACCTGCAGTTTCTGTCGATCTTCTCCCAGTGAAATGCACCGCGGAGGGCGGTAGCGACCAATGCGAACCATTTATAAAAAGTTAAAATGCTATTGAAATAATTGATTCTTTGTTTGTTCAATGTGTGCCGAATTATAATGTGGACCCTGTAGATTCAGAATCTGAGGTTTATTTTAAAATAAATCCACCTGTTGCTCGTCAGTGAATGTGGATATATTAAAATACCACATTATTAAATTGAGTTTTGCGTGACGTTCTTTCCATTAATGAGGCGTATCGGGGGCCACAGTTCAGGCAACGTTAGGGTTTATTGGACTGGAAAACGCTGATAACATTAACGTCTGTTTGTGAAGCCAATTGTTTTGTTATCTGCTGCTTGTTTGCCCAGGTCTGTAGAAAACGAGAGGCTGTGTTTGCAAAAGCCATGTCTGTCATATGATAGCAGAGCTCTAAATTCATGCGGCAATTCAATAGTTGTGTTAAAGGCAGGGAGGATTTCCACATGTGAGGCAACAGCTGGATTCACCAGGGATTTTCTCAGTGCATCCCTGTTGTTGCCCATGCATACAGACCTCAGGTGAGAGGCTGTTGATTCATATTTGGTTATTATTCCATACAGCCTGTCAAATCCTGAAGGCAGCAACCAGACTATACAGACAGACAGACAGACGAGGAAAACCCCACAACAATTATGGAGTCCTGTCTCATTGGAATAGAGAAAGCGTTTAGACAAGCTCCATTTAAACTGCGCCTTTAGGCCTAATGTCAACTGGCTGAGTGTCAAATGGTATTCACACCCAAATAACCAAATAATCAATAACTTTTAGAAATGGCTTGTTTTTCTTATGGACCCTGGTGTTTTACTGTGGTATAGGAGAACATTTTTGGAATAACAGGGGAACTCATTCTTCAATTAAAATGGATAATAAGTGCTATTGCTTGTCTTTTAATAGGCCGAACTGAAGAGGTTAAATCTAAAAATGTTACTTAGCATGTTTGCCAACATGTAAGTCAATTTAAACTCTATGATACAGTTTGTGCAATAGTGTTCATAGTTGAATTGAGTTGACTTATATCTAGGACTGCAACTATAACATTTATTTTCACTATCAATTATTATCTTGTCAGATGTCTTGTTCTGTCTGACAAACTTGCCAAAACTCAAATTTGATTTACAACATATAGGCTATAAAACCACAGGGAAAACAGCTAATTGAGCAACAAGAGCATGTTGAAATGATGAATCAGTTATCAAAAAAGATGCATTTAATGGCAATAGGAAAAAAAAAGAAGATGAATCAACTAATCACTTCAGCTATATTTGCCAACACGCAAGGCATCTATACTTTGTGCAATAACATGTTCATAATAGAATTGATGAATGTATTGTTTGCAGGTGAACAGCCAGGATTCAAGTAGATGTTTCATATTTTATTTGTTCAGTTAACTGTTCAATCATTTTATTTCCCAACATGAAGGTCTAAATGCTTTCAAAGCCTTCTCCAAAACTGCCCCGGAATAAAAGTCTAGTATCAAACTCATAATTTCTTTATAGGGCTGAGTATCAAACTTTAACTCCCCTTTTTTGGTGTAGACCGAAATGTGTCTGTAGTATCTAGAATAGAAAAGTGTTAAATATCAAATGTCAGATTTTTAGGCTACTTACTCTTTAATCAGTCATCTGAATTCTGAAATCTTTTCTAACTTTAGCCAATAGTTCATTTAGACAGAGCTTTTTTATTTAACACTGGTGCATTGAGCAGTTTGCCACATATTGGAAAATAAAAAACAAGATTCAAACATGTTTATATACTGTATATAAGTAAGTAGATAGATATATATTGACACCCGAGGCCTATAGGCCCTTGCTGTATTTATTAAATTTTTGTTTGAATAAATGTAGTCATATTTAGGTATATCAAGTCTAAACATGTTAGAATGAGTCTGTAAAATACCCATCCTGTGTAAGGTTTTGGGGTATTCCTTACTATTGTTCATTCATGTTTTTACATGAAAGAGTATGGCAAAAAGAATTAGTTATTAGCAGCTGCAGCTAAACTGTATCAGTGTGTACCCTCAGTCTAATGGACCTTTAAAAACACATTTTCCACAGTGAGCTGCAGGATGAGGTTGTCCTTTCAACAGAAAACAGGCAATAGTTTAAATAATGCAGATGAAGGTATAATCGTATGTGAAATATGACCACCACCTGCTGCCTTTCTGGTTAGGGTAATTTATCTTACATCTTAACCGAGCCATTGCATCTTCATCTAAGATCCAGATTTTCTTTGCAAGGAATATTTAATGATTATATTTTACATTAGTTCAGAAACTCTGTAGATTATTTTCAGTGATCTCAGTCTCCAGTTTAATTTCTATTTATCCAGTCATCCAGTCTACTGGGATGTACTCTTTAAAGCTGCATTAATTGATTTTTATCTATTTATTGGCCACTTGAGGGCAACAGAACAAACTGTAAACACAGCACCGACGACGTTATCACCATATAAAGTTGCCAAGGTGCGCATGTGGCAGACAGAGCAATAAGCTTTCATTTTGGAGTCGTATTCAATATTCAAGTCAAAATTCACTCTCCTTTTAGGTCTATGTTGTTCTCCTGAGAAAAATATCAGTCTCTTTAGCTGCTAAATGCCCCAAGATGATCGCTAACTTTGTCACTCAGCTGTTTGGTGCTTAGGCAGGTAGTGTACAGTGGTTTTATGGGAGCTTTTTCACAAACAATAGTTACCTGCTACAGGTGAGACTGAACCAAAACAGTGAAATACGGGCTGTAAAACCAAAACAATGAGCTGAAAGACACATAGCCATATGATCAATTGTTAATATAACATTATTGATTAGTGCAGCTTTAAAGAATAAGTTAACTTGTCCTCTACAAATGATGAAGACAATACGGGTTATGTATAATCCCTCCAAATAGGATGGTTGTGTACAGTGATGGAAATTCATTTTTTTCATTTCTTTATATATCCACCTGCCACAGTGGCAGGTGGATATATAAAGAAAAAAATAGATTACCATTGTTTTTTTTGGCTGGTGAGTGAAGCAAATCTAGTAGCCACTTGCTTAATTTACCAGTATTTGGCTGGTGGCTGGTGCTAATTTCCAACCCTGGTTGTGTAGCAGTTCAGGTCAATTTTGACCTTCATTAAATGCTCATCAGTCTTTTTCTTTAAATGCTACTACTCAGTGTCAGAGGCCCTGTTCACACTGGCATTAAAATGCGTCTTGCGTGATCCGATCACAAGTGGACAGCTCTAGTAGTTCTCACACCTGGCATGAGAATACATCTCAACATGCATCTTGAGTGACCACTTGTGATCAGATCTCACTTCTCCGCTCTATATGCAAATAAACACGTCCATCATTTACGTTTGCAAAGACCAAATGCGTTGTTGTTTTTAACCGGCAGTAGGCAGCAATGAACTTCCCATGTAGTCCGCCAGTAAAACCAAAGAAGATGAAGAAGAAATGCACTTCCTGTGCCTAGTCTGCTGGAAATTAAAAGAAGAAGAAATCAAAACCATTCCTGACTAGTATGCAGTATGAAACGGTTAAAGTGATGTGGCTTTAGCCTTTAAACCAGCTCCTAAAGCACTGGACAAAAAAACAAACTCGTACCACTATGACAATATTGTTGAAAAATACAACTTTGATTTAGTTGTTTATGTTATGTTTGTTTACTTTATAAGACACTGCAGGTTTAAACTATTTATTCTAACAGCTCATAATGAAGTCCAACAAACAGAATCATCAACGAGGGGAGACGGGAAATAAAAAACATTGCTCGACAAAATTGACGTTACTCAAACTGCTTTTTCAGTTACAGAAACAAAACAGTGGACTGATCTCCCTACAAATATTAAAGAAATGTTAAAGAGGTCCATGTTGTCTCAGCAGGTATCTCTCTGACCCGTCAGAGGCTGCTCTTTCCCTCGTCACTCTGCTGCTCTGTAGCCGGTCTGTGAGCGTCACTGGTCGGCTCTCCAGCGAGCTACGCCCGCGGCCGATTGTGGAGCTTTTCAACTCCCAAAAAGGCAGATAAACAAAGGTTCCTGTTAATTTATAATGGACATTTGTGTTGTGATATTTAAACAAACTATCCGTCAACAAGGAAATAAAAGCCTCTCGTCTACGAGACCGGTCTCTTGAGAGAGCTCCAGCCAGCTCACAGCGGTCTCTGAGAGCATGACTACCCGGCTGGAGAGGTAGCGACCCCGGCAAGCGCTATCTAGCTGTGACGGCAGTTTGTGGAGCTTCTAAACTCCACCAATGGTGGAGCAAATGTTCGATTTGCCATGTAATATTCTAAAACTGTCAATAATCTAAATCTACACAGTTGATTTCTCGCCTCAAACATTTTCAGAAGTGAATTTAGTGATAATAGCTACGAAAAATGTAAAAAACATATCATTTTTGGCTGCTGTTGTTGTTGTACCCGTAGCCTGTAGCGGTCCAGCACTTTGTGTGCTACAGTAGGCGAGGTAGACTGGTCCGATGCATACTGGAGATTTATTTCCAAATCAGTACAACATCCGTCATCAGTGTGGCCCAGGACACATTCGCGTACACACTGCTAAAAGAATGTGGCCATATGCGGCCCAGACCACCTCTGAATGTGGTCTGAGCGATCGTATCTCAGTGCGTCCTCAATGGGTGCATTCACACCTGTACTTAGGGCACTTATGATCAGATCACCCAACACACATGTTAAAGAGGACCTATTATGCTTATTTTCAGGTGCATACTTGTATTTTGGGTTTCTACGTGAACATGCTTACATGCTTTAATGGTCAAAAAAATGCTTTGCTCATACCGGCTGTGCTGTAGCACCTCTTTTCACCCATTATGCAAATGTGTTACTTGGTGACATCACCATGTTATGGAAGAAAAGGCGGGACTTCCCCAAGGCATTTAAGGCAGTTCAGGAGCATTGTTTCTGTGGGGGAGAGTAACTCCCTTTAGCGTGGATGTTTTAACTTTGCAGACCTTTGCATGCATAAAAAACTATATAACACACTAAAGGAAAGGGACAAGCACAAAAGCATAATAGGTCCCCTTTAATGCCAGGTGTAAACAGGGCTCAATACACCATGCACGTACATGCAACCCCGTGTAAACACAGAAACAGTGGAATCACAGATATCACCTGCCAGCTGATACACAGCATGTAAATCCTCATTCTCACAGGTGAGGTAATTTAACCTTTCATGATCTAACCTGGAATAGCAGTGACGCAGCTTTGCTGTGAGGTTTTGGAGGTTGTGGTATGTCAGCTCTGCCAGCACAGAGAGACAGTAAATGCTTCTCACCAGTAGGCTTCTTTGATTGCGAGCTCCTCCCTTCTCAGGAAAAGCACAAACATTCTGATTGCAGGCAATTTTTATGTAGGCAGAGACCACCTTATTTTCCTAGAATTTGCCTCCTTTAAAATTAGAGCTATACTCAGCAGTGGCAGAATGCGTGAATGACTGCTGCGTATGAATCAGACCTGTATATTGGTTTCGTATTTGTCAATATGTCGTGCAAATGATGATGTATAGTTAAGGGTTTTCCAATGACATGAGCTCAATGGCAAATTGACAGTTTGACATAGTAATCCTGACCCCAGTCTACCGATCTGTTTTATGTTGTTGTTACGATAATGTAAAGCTTTATGCTTTTAAAGCAGCATTAAGTGATCTTTTTGGACACTCGGGGGAAGCGGAGCAAGCTGTAAACACAAAACTGACCTATACTATCACCTTATTAATCTTTTATGGCTAACATGTTAGCAAACAGTTGCCTATTTACATATCCATCAGACACAGAGCAATATTACCATTCATTTGGAGTCGTGTTGACGAATGTAAGTCCAATAATCACTCTCTTTTAGCTCTGTTTTGGTCTCCACCAACACTTGAGAAAAATATCTGGCTCTTTAGTTGATAAATGCTCCACTATGTTCTAGGGCTGTCAAAGCTTTCTTTTTTTAAATTTTCATTGCAAACAAAAAGGTAAAATAATAAATTGTAAATAATGTAAACGCAAATTAGTTTTAACGCCACTAATTTCTTTAACGCGTTATCACAACTTGCGATTTTTAGGTTTTTGCGGGCTCAGTTTTAAAGGTAAAGTAAAGATACTGGCATCATATGAAACTAGAAACCTAAGGAGTCCATTGGTACAAACCAATGGTATGACAAATGGTATACTAGCCTGTAGTTTGTAGCTTGTACTAGCTCGAGAAGGAGGCGCAATAACGCTCCAAACTTACACTAAATTTTGGCGGGGGAAAAACTGGTCATTTTCAAAGGGGTCCCTTGACCTCTGACCTCCAGATATGTGAATGAAAATGGGTTCTATGGGTACCCACGAGTCTCCCCTTTACAGACATGCCCACTTTATGATAATCACATGCAGTTTGGGGCAAGTCATAGTCAAGTCAGCACACTGACACACTGGCAGCTGTTGTTGCCTGTTGGGCTGCAGTTTGCCATGTTATGATTTGAGCCTATTTTCTATGCTAAATGCAGTACCTGTGAGGGTTTCTGGACAATATTTGTCATTGTTTTGTGTTGTTAATTGAGTTCCAAAAAAAAATATATACATACAGCATATTTGACCACTCCCATGTTGATAAGAGTATTAAAAAATGTGTGATTAATTTGCGATTAATAACAATTAACTATGGACAATCATGCGATTAATCGCGATCGATTGACAGCCCTACTATGTTCACAAGCAAGTTGCTAAATGTGTCTGTCTGCTGTTTGGTGCTGAGCAGGTAGTGTACTTGTTTTTACAGAACTTCCTTCTGCTGCTGGTTGATGAGAGCGGTGAGACTGAACCAAAACTGTAAAGTTGTAGGATGGAAAATTGAGCTAAAAGATGCTAAAATGCTCCGTAGAGCTGAGGGCCTTGCCTTGCCCCTTGTTAACCTGCCGTCCCTTCTCTTGATCCCGTAGTAGCAGAGAGAGTGCAGGGGCTTGTTTAGTTGAATATGTCCGTCTAGTCTGTCTGACACATCGATCCGTTATCTGACTTAGGTTTGTGCCATTGTGAATCTATGGCCCCGACTGTGGCTCTGAAGGCTAACTGTGCTGCGTATTGATAAATCCATGGAGCTGTCTGTGGTGCTGAAGTAGCAGACAGATTTGTAATTGCGACTTTTTTTCTGAGTCCTGTCCTTCTGTGTATTAAAAAAATACAGAACCAAAAGAGTTGTTCATGGGGTTGGTTAGCTAGTCGCAGGTGAACGACACAAACAGTGTCCAGCTGCTCTGTTTAAAATGAACAAATCGTCTACTGGCTGAGGGGAACTGCAGAGTTAGGTGATAATTCTCTGTGGGATTGTCCCTGCGAGCAACACTTTTCATTTCAACCATTTAAAAAAACATTGATTAGAGCAGCTTTAATAAGAGGTTGTCTAATCATCAGTGTATTGTAGAATAGCAATGTTGAAAAAGTAGCTGGTTGGAGGTAATATTGACTATGATTAAATTAGTCAAAACATTCTTAGAAAGCTTCTTGTGCCATCTTTTTATGAATGGGTTGTCATGACTGCAGTTCCTAGATGCCGACCTTGTTGAAGTGAATGGGAAACCCCTCTCAACCTCTCCCTGAAATGTGCAGTCAGTCAATTTCTCCTCAAGAAGTTTGAGTATAAATAGATGATGCCACCTTTTCTGATGTGCCATGCAGGTCATTTGAAATGATGTCTTCATGGAGTCAGATAGTAGACTCGATTTAGAAGTGAAAGTTGTTTAGATGTTAAGGTTACATATTCATACTGTTCCAACAGCATTTGAATAGCTTTGTAGTCAAGTGTGTGTATAGTCAAGACCTGATAAACACTGAAATATAGTCATGAAAATGCTTGTTGAAATGTTGAAACAATGGTTAAGGCCTCAGTATATGCTTCAAGCTTTGTTTATAGTTGCGTGAGACGCCGTGGCGCGGGCCTCCGTAGATGACAAGTTTGCACAGAGGTGTTTATACTCAGCATGTTGTTCGTTGCAATATGCTCCGAAACGCCAGGGGGCATACAAACAAAATATTCTGTGGATAAGCAAGAAGTCAACGATGATTTGTGATATTAGAGGGAATAATGAATTTTACATCATTATTCTCATTGTCATTGAAAAACATATTAAAACTAGAATGGCACTCGGAGAGCGCAGACCTCCGCCCACCCCTTGCGCCATCATCCACGTGTATTTGTATTTATGTTGAGATCAGCTGTACGTAGCGGAGCATCGTAAAACACTTCATTCAAACTGGACAGAAACAAACAAAACTCACCTAAACCGTCGTCGTTACTCTTTCCAACAATCACCAAGTGTGATTGGTCGACCTCGACTGTGATTTCACAGTGTTTAATGTGAAAAAACACCGATTCTACAGTTGTTCCCCCCCTCCCTCCACCCCCCACTCTCTCTCTGTCTCTCTCTCTGAAGGAAGGAGGCGGGGTCATGCGTCATCAACGCGTCATCAGTTACACTGCGCATGTGTTATACCCAGAGGTCTTAATGTTCTGGCTGATTGTAATGCTTAAAACAATTCCTGAATCCGGATCATGATCCGGATGGCCACCAAAATGTAATGGATTGTTCATTGTGTCACACCGCACCCCTCTAAAAAATGTCATTCAAATCCATCACAGACTTTTGGAGTAATCATCCAAACGGACAAACAAACAAACAAACCAACGGCGGTGAAAACATAACCTCCTTCCTAGGCCTTTTGCCTTGGCGAATGTAATGATTATGGTGTGATTTTTGAGGGGATCTGTACCAAACAAATGTTTTCTTAAGTCTGTAGAAAGTGATGTGTAGGTCAGGACATCTCTACAGCACCACAATATTTAATTTAAAATGGGATTTTGACACACATTTTGCTTTTAACAAATATTGCGATTTTAACAAATACTCAACCGCATGCGCCACATTGCGATTTCGATAAAATTTGGATTAACCGTGCAGCCCTGGAGTACACATGACAAGCCAAAAAGCAACAAAGGCTTGTTATTGCATGCAAAATGACTTCCAAATTACCGTGTCATTCATACACCAGACCGGGCTGGGTGAACTGTTTTTACCATGCATGTATGTACTGCATGCAATCTGTTTATTATAACCACGTATTTGCTGCCAAGAACTCACAAATTAAAGGATGTTCACAGAATGTGTGTATAGGAGTCCCAACGGGTGTTTCACACCTCCAACAGTCTGTATCATCTTGAAGTCAGAGTCTATCTAGCATTCATACAATCCAGTAAAAACAATTAAAATCTTAAACTGAGAAAGTTGACTTCAGAAATCCCTTGGTAGCTTTTTTTAATTAGTCTGTTCCTGTGAATGGGACATTTAATTTGTTTTTCCCATGCTTGCCTTGAATCATTAGGCACCTTAATTTACTGGTACATAATCAATGAATAATAGTGGGAGGTTTCATAACCCAGGCCAAGAATCCCTTGAAATACTGGAAAGAAAAAGTGAACTCTTGCGGAGGCGTTGCTCGGGAACCTCTGACCTGACACAGGAGACATCTCGGTTGCGCACACTGCTTGAAATTCTGTGTAGGAACACCGATTCTTTCCTACCTTCCAAAAACGTTCAATTTCAGAGTATTATACAAATCCCTCTGTGTAAGGAATCCACTGGTAACCCTGCTGTATTCAATTTGAGGCTTAACCAAGATGCTAGATGGAGGATTTCAGATACGTTTTACATACAGCAGAAGTTTCAGCTCGTGCAGTCTGTGGAGATGAGATGAGACTGTAATTCAGGAGGTTAAATGGAATTGAGCCTCATGTGGGAGGAAAAAGGAGCGCCTTAAATTAAGAAGCACCTCTCTCAGCTGGCATAGCCACGTTTTATTCTAATGTCTAATATCGAATGCAGAGTGATGGGGTCTGAAATTAGCACCCACCCTGAAATTTGTCAGGCCATCCGCCTCGTTAACGGACGGGGAAACAGAAAGACACGTTCAGTCAGGTTAGCGTATGATTGGCTAAACCTATTGGAAGTCGCTCCCAACTGTTATATAGAAGCAACGCTATTGGCTGTAGAACCTCATTCGATTTGATTGATAGACGAAGTTCACAGAATCAATAAAAAGATGCACACATACATACATGTCCACTCATTACTGTATTAGCTGGCTCATGTATCAATTTCGTCTGAAGGAATAGCTCAGTGTGTGACGAATGTGCCGCCAGATGTTGGTGATTGGAGGAGTAGAGGAGTAATTAACAGTAAAGTTGTCTAGTGGTAGTAAATGTACGGTGTAGGTTTCAGTTTGTCCATGTATAAAACACTGCAGCTCCTCAAGACCCAAGTAAAGTTCTGGTGTCTTACTTCAAAACATTACAACAATGACTAATTTTCCTGTTTATTTGTTGTCGCAGGCTAAATATTCTCTGTATGAATTGAAATTTATTGATATGTATGCACGTGCATGTGTACAATTTAATATCTTAAAACAAAAATACCCAAAGCCGTTATTATTTGTACTTTTTCCCACTCTTGTTGATCCAAGTCTTGAGACAAGATTTTGTCGCAAAGCCCTGAACAAAGACTGGACCACAAGATTAGCCTAATAATGCTGATCATTTTCTTATTGTTCGTAAAATCTCATGAAAAGACCAAAACCAACGTGTTAGTCATTACTTTTTGACAACCCTACCCTGTCTGTGGCACTCAGCTCCAACCATACCTGACGGAATAGGGGGGATAACGAGACTTTTTGTCTCCCCCACTTTCCGGTGTTATGTTAATAAAATGTTAAAGTCTGTGCCAGGTTGGCGATTATGTCTTTCGAGCCTATATGGCATCTAACATGTTGGACCTTTATCCAATCATAATTAACCATTGTGCAGCCTAATTCAAATGAAATCAAAGTGTTCTGACATCCAGCCCGCTACAGTTTCACAATGAACCGAAAATATTTTTACACTTCTCGGGGGGTGGGGTCCGCGCAGCCGGCTTGGAAAGGCCCCGGGGGTGATGGAGGTGCCTCGTAGCTCCGACTGTGAGTTGTACAGCACCTCGCCCGGACCTCGCCGCCGCCGCCGCCGCTTCCGTGGAGTGCTCGTTGCGCAGTGCGCCCTCTCTCCCTGCGGGGAGGGTCGGGGCTCCCGATGTGTCTGTCAACCGGGGCGGTCTGTCCTCAGTGCGTCAGAGGTCTGCGGCGATGACTGCAACCCACCCAACTCGTCTTGAAACACGGACCCTGTCTGATTAAATTCTTTACAAGAGTACAAAGTTCTTCATAGATCTAGCCTCTTCATTTTGCTCTCAGTGCACCAGATAGATGCATTTGGAGGCATGACCCTGGACCCCCCTATAGGGTCAAAGGTCCACCCACCACAGTCTCACAAAATCCTGCAGGGAACACTGTGTTACATTATCCAAAGCTGCCCCCTCACTTCCAAACTCATTCCAGCGCCACTAGCTCCAACCCCACTGAAATAGGACATTCTAAGGTCATAAATAAGTTAAATTTTTTGAAAGACCTCAGTAATTCCCTAAAACAGCTGCTCTTTGTATTTCTTAGCAAACTTAATTGAAACAGGAGGAAATAGATCATTTGTTGGGGACTATTTTCAGCAGCATATTAATCCACATGTGGTGCTCCAGTGAGTATTTGTGGCAGCAGGACGGGGTGTGTGGGATCGAGTCAAAATAAACTAGTGTGTGTTTTCATGGTGATGAAGGAACATGTCAGCCAGTGCAAAACAGTGACTCACTGATGTGCTTTTAATGTTTTCGAACAACAATGGAGCTCTATGATACAGAGGAATCGGGCGTTGATACACACGCAATACTTGTTAGTTGATACATTCATTGTTGAGATTAGTTGACAGTAGTAAAATATATAGAATATTACCAGACTTAGCCTTTAATTTATCTTCTTTTCGTGATAAAGAAAATGCTAAGATAATAAAAGGTTTAAAACTAGATGTTGGCAGGCCCGTCTACGAGCCTTGAGCTGTTTAGGACCATATTGTAGAGAGCAGCTGGTTAAACATACAGAAATAAGACTTCACACAGTAACATATTGATGTCATCTGAAAGGCCCCCTCAAGCTAATGGCTCCAAATCCCATTTGACAGCTCAATTTTTTTAGTCTCGCCGCCTGTGTGGCTCTAGGGAGGGAAATGTTTCGCCGGTCCAGACTGAAATATCTCAACAAGTATCGGATGGATTTCCCTGACATTTCTATACACATCTATGCTTCCCTGAAGATTAATCCTAATGACTTTGGTTGACATTTTTAAGTGAAACGTCCCAAGTATCACATTGATTGTCACGAAATTTGGTACAGACATGTACATGTTTCGCCCCAGGATGAATTTGTAATAAATTTGATGATCTTCTGATTTGTCATCTTTTCCTCCGGTCAGAATTTCAATTTGTCCAATATTTCGGTTTATGACCAAATACCTGCAAAACATGAGAAGACCATTGTCCTGTTTAGTAGACACAGTTTTAAACGATCGCGGTCAGCGCTAACCTCGGTGACAAATACATTGTGTTGCTTCACAATAAAAGCCACCCCGTGTTTCACCAGTTTAACACTGTTAAAAAACAGACCTCCCGCGTCGTTGTGTGCATGATCCTGTTTAAATAAATCTAAAATAAAAAAAAAATAATAGCTAGAGCATTCATTCTTACTACTAGGATTCTGTCTTTCGCGTCATCACGTTGTATGCTCGTTATGACGTTGTAACGTCACCTTGTAATGTAACGAAACTATCGATGCCTTTGCACTCTGCTCATAAAAATTTAAAAAACTAAAAAATGTACATAGTTCAAATAATGTTAGTTGTGTTGAGAAATACTTTGTCCATGTTTTGTACATTCAGAATTGTTTAGGAAAAATATGTTTTGTGTTTTTATTCAAATTTTATGAAATAACATCAGATTTTTGTATTCAAGATTCAAGATTTCTTTACTTACTTTTTATGCTCCACATAAAAACGAAATTGTGTTTCACACATCCACCACTCAGTACTCCAGTGCGAAAACTATAAAGTAATTAGCTAATAATTAAGAGCACTAATAAATAAGCTAAAAATACGCTAAAATAGAATAGAATAAATAATTATAATTTCAAAATTAAAAATATTTTAAAAGGAACAGTCTCTTAAGTGCAGTTCACATTCTCTGATTGAGCAGTCTGATTGCTGTTAGAAAGAAGCTGTTTAGCAGCCGAGTGGTCCTTGATCTGATACTTCTGTATCTTCTCCCAGACTGCAGGAGTGTGAACATGCCGTGTGAGGGATGAGTGGAGTCCTTTTTATGATGCCGTTTGCTCTGCGCATGCAGCGCTCGGTGTAGATGTCCTGCAGACGCGGCAGCGAGGCACCAAGGATTTTTTTCAGCAGATCTCACTATCCTGTTCAGTTTGTGTTTCTCCTCTGCTGTGCTGTTACCAAGTGTGAATGCTCTCAGTGGTGCCTCTGTAGAACATGGTCATAGCTGGGATGGGGAGGTCCACCTTCTTCAGTCTGCGGAGAGAATAAAGGCGCTGTTGGGCCCTCTTGATGACAGCTGCGGTGTTGTCACTGGAGGTCAGCTCGTCTGTCAGATGGACCCCCAGGAACTTGGTGCTGTGTACCCTCTCCACCTCAGAGCCGCTGATGGTCAGTGGGAGATGGTGCCGGTGACCAGTCCTCCTGAAGTCAACCACCATCTCCTTGGTCTTATTGGTGTTGAGGGCAAGGTTGTGTGTTTTGCACCACGCTGTCAGCTGCTCCACCTCTTCTCTGTAGTAGTAGGCCGACACATTGCTGTTGGTGATGTGGCCGGAAACTGTGGTGTCGTCGATGAACTTTATGATGTGGTTGGAGTTGAAACTAGCAGAACAGTTATGCGTCAGCAGCGTAAACAGTGAAGGGCTCAGTACACTCCCTTGTGGTGATCGTGTGCTCTTCCTTTTATGACACAATTTCAATACATTTATTAATTATTATGGTTTATTGACTTAACATGACCTTTTAGCTTAGGTTGTACATGTTTTAGGGATATGAAGCATTCGAAGATGACATCACAAGAAGCAAAAGTACCAATGCAGACACTGGCAAACCGTTCCTATTGCAGAGTTCAAAGGTTGTGAACTAGCAGTAGTAGGAAATGTTGGGTTTAGATTAGTACTAACTTATCACATCTTTGAAACGGTGTTAAGAAATGCTGCTTCGTTTCCTTATATGATCAGAAACGGTGTCAACAAAAACTATGAGCTTCAGCGTTATATTTGCATCATATTGTAAGATATTTCAGCTATTTTGTTCGCTCCACGTGGATCAACTTACAGCTTTTGTTATTCCCAATAATGATGTCAGAAGATTGTGCCTCCCGTAAGCACAGTGCAGGTTTAATAGATCCAGCACACAAAGCCTGTTTCCATACAGCAACAGGTTTTACTTCTCTGTGGCGGAGCAGCAGCTGGACAAACAGCTTGATGTGGGGCCTGGTCCTCACTGTACAGTAGAAAACAGATGATGCCTCGCTTGTCCTGAGCCAGGACGGAGAAATGAAAGATGCCTGAATGAGCGTCTGTCTATTTGTGTGGCAGCAGTACTGTATCTGCTCATCCTCCTCAAGGTCTCTCAGAAAAATCTTTATGTGCTCCAGTTTACAAAGATGAAATGGTATTTTTCTGTTAAGCTCCTATGTATGTATCGTAAACAAACTTCAGACTACAAAACATACCACGTTCTGTGCACCATTACATTTTTCCTACAAAGTAGCGACCGCGTTCAAAGAACAGTAATTGTTAAAGCATTCTTGAAACAACAAAAAGGATTACAGGTACTATTATGTTGAAACATTGCAATGAATTATAGGAAGATGAAGGATGTGAACACAGGTTACAGCACTGTTGTCTCCTCATGTGATCTGCTGTAAGACCGTGACTAACTTTAACAATAAGATGTGTCTGAGATCAGTGTGAGGCGGGTGATGATAATTAGTCACCTTTGTTCATCAGAAATCATATTATTTCCATTCTTACTGATAATTAAGTTCATCAATGTCATTGTGGAAATACTATCGACGTGTACCTTCCATAGATGGATAATTACAATTGAGTTTATTTAGTAGAGTAGTAGTTTAGTGTAGTGTAATATACGGATGCATACATGGATGGCCGTTTTTAGGCATAGGGTGAGCTAGACAGCGCCACCAGTTGGAGGACTTTTTTGTAATTGGTTTCCAGCCCGGTCTCACCCAATGGCGCATTTTGTCGCTTTTGGCATGTCATGTGTACGCTATGTAGCCTGTATTGACTGCAATGCAAACGCATCCGTGTAAATATGCTACGCTCAGAGCTAGTGACGTCGAATAACAAGTGAGACTGCTTATGGTGGGCGGGAGAGGAGGTGGATGGGTCCAACAAACACAGGACTTTCAACCAGGTGACTGGTGTTGCTGTCCTAAAGTGTTATTAAGTTAGTGACATTTGTGACGTGTTTTTCGTGCTTATGTTACGTTGTTTACGTATGGATTTCACTTAGTTTACGTTCATATTTTAAGCCCAACCAGGATGTTTTTCCTAAACCTAACTAAGTGGTTTCATTGCCTGAACCTAACTGTGACCGTTTCACGGTAACAATGTGTAGTTAAATGACACACAAAAAGCCGTTTCACAACGTTAAGCCCGTGGCGTATAGAAGCCTAAAATGCGCTATCATGACACGCGGAAATGTCATGCTATTTATACGCCTTTCCATGAGATCGGATGCAATTTCAGGCGCCTAATCTGTTTTTGGAAGGTCTCCTCTGTGTGTATTACATTGTTAACTAAAGCAGGGATTCCATGAATCCTTAAAAGACAATGAATTCATTAATCTAAAAATAAGGCCTTAATTGGTGTTAAAATGTCTTAAGTCAATCTTTCAAAAGTCTTAAAAATGCTACGACATGGGAAGTAGAGTTTTATGAATCTTTTTTTTACCAAATTTACCAAATGCCTCTCACATTAACGTCACGCAGATCAGGATGGCGTGTGTTTTCGTTACCTTAGAATGAGCCGTTTATATCTACATGTTGTACACACCACATTTGTACAGTAGCCCAGAACGGACAAACTAAACACTGGCTCTAGAGAGGGCCTTTCTTGCCACCATAGTTCTCCTACATGCTTGGCACAAAGGAGAAGTGTCACTTGGGTGCAATCTGCAACCTCACCACTAGATGCCGCCAAATCCTTCACACTGTTCCTTTAAATTTCATTCCAGGTGGCATTTAAAAAGTCTTTAAAAGTCTTAAATCTAACTTGCCATAAATTGTAGGAAACCTGATAAAGCTAATGGTTGCACTGCAATATACTGTACACCTGATTTTGAGAGGATTCTGCAGGCAGACACTGACGTTCGATGTCATATCATTAATTGAAGCTACTGGCTGTCGCTTTTATGACCCATGCAGTTTATTTTCTCACACGAATCAGAGACATGGATAACCAGAATATAATTAATTAAACAACATAAATTATGTTCCATGCAAACATCATATCCCACATATGATCAAAACAAGGAAAACAACCATAACCGGGATATTGTACATTTACAGTATGTGTTCAGGTGTGACATCAGCTCCAGTCTTGAGTAGTTGATCAGTTAAACAAAACATATAATGATAAAAGTTGTAATGATCTACATCCTAAAATTAAAGTGAACCTCAGGATGTCCTGAGCTGATCTGTAGGCCAGCCGATTAGACTGTTATCAGGTCATTAAATGGGGGGTTATCAGTGGTTATAAGCCTCATAGATGTGGGTCATTAGGGGCCTGCTACACCCAATAGTAGGTTTTATCATCTATTCACATGGCCGATCACTGAAAGAAGGAATAAAAGAAGACGACAGTGACCTCTCGTGACTGTAGTTTTGCTTTCACTTTTACAACGTAGTAGGCCCCACATTTATGGCGCTTATAGCAAGCCATAACGCTCATTTAATGGCCTGATAACAGTCGAATCGAGCGCGTGGGCTAAGGCTGTCCCTCAACCTTATTTGTTCACCCTGTCTTTCTGTTTGATCTCATTCCAGGCCTCGACGCAGCATGATAACATCTGTTCACACTCCAGTATCTCCAGTGGGCCGACAGTGAGGACCAGTCGCCACTATGCGATGTGTGTAAGGGACCAGCGGCGGTGTTGTGGCCCCAGGCGGGATGCTGCTGACGGCCAGTCAGTATGACTTTGCTGGACTTGTGGCTGTCGCGCTCCATCCCCATGTGCCTGCTCCTTCAGAGCCTTGTCCTCATGGCCCTGTGCTTCCCCTCGGCCAGCATGTGTCCAAAGGGCTGCATCTGCCAACGCGACCCGCACCTCCACGGCCTCAACGTTACCTGCAGTCAGTCCCGCCTCAAAGAGATCCCCCCCAGCCTCCCGGTCGACACCGTCCTGCTGAGGCTGGACCACAACCAGATAGGCACCGTGCCCGACCAAGCCTTCCACGGACTCCGGCTTCTGAGGGAGCTCAACCTTTCGTACAACGCGGTGGAGACCTTAGGGGAGGGTGCCTTCAGTGGCATAGAGGCGACGTTACAGGTGCTGGACCTCTCGCACAACCGCATCACTAGCGTACACAAGGATGCCTTCGCTCGGCTCAAGGCCCGCGTCATCGTGGACGATAACCCTTGGCATTGTGACTGCGCCCTCCAGCAGGCCATCGGCGGCATGGCCCACAACCACGAGGCCGCCGCCCGGGTCCTCTGCAGGAGCTCGGAACTTCGCGACCAGGAGGGTCGACCTTTCTTAGCGGTGGATACTGACCTCTGTAACCTGGCCAAAAGGACCACAGACTACGCTATGCTGGTGACCATGTTCGGTTGGTTCGCCATGGTCATTTCATATGTAGTGTATTATGTCCGTCAGAACCAGGAGGACGCCCGGCGCCACCTGGAGTACCTCAAGTCTCTCCCCAGCAAGCCCAAGAAACCTGACGAGGCTGACGACATAAGCACTGTTGTCTGACGGCAGTGTCTGTGTGTACACCAAAATGTTTATTGTTAACAGGACCCACATTTCTAGTGTTTACTATTTCAAACTTTTAGGTGACGTGAGCATCAAAATCTGCGGAGAAATCTTTGTATTTTGGGAATTCTGTTGTATGTCCTCACCAGGGTTTGTCCATGACTGATATGATCTGAGATGAGAAGGGAGGCCACAATAGTCTAACACCAACATTGTCTTTTCTACAAAAGTTGCATATGGAGCTTTGGAAATTTTAATCTCAGGTTTAAACAAGGCTTTTTTTTTAGACGACAATTTGGAATATCTGATAAAAAAAAAAGAAATATATTTGTACGACGTGACACCCTAAACTTCCTTTTCCCACAGCCCTCATTTTCTCAAGGCCCACGATAAAATGTACATTGCAAACACTTGCTAAACCAACTGCATCATTCATAGCCCTTAAAATGAAATGTAAATTCAAATATTTATAAACGTCAGCATTTCTGAGGCCCGCTTATGGAGACTATTTGATCTGTACATTGTGTAACATTTAGACCATTAAAGCCTTGAATATGGGGACTGCAGATATGAGGTAGTCTTATCTCCCTGCTGGCCTCGAGCTGTGGTGGCCTGTTTTTTATGCAGACACATCAAAATGAAAACAAATTTAACTCACTGAAGCATTTAGTAAACCAAGTCACAGCTACGGAGAATACTGGATGCTATGGAAGCCCATTTCTGTCAAGAAAAGAAACAAATACAAAAAAATACTCACTCAAAATTATGAAATACTAAGTAGAAATTTGGACTTTCTATATGAAAATTATGTTAAATAATGTGTCAAAGTTAGGAGATCTTAAAGGGAAACTGCAGATTTTCAACCGGCTTTGTGTCGTTGCAGTGTGGGTGGTATGTACAAATCAACCATGTTCGGCGTCCGTCCGTGTTCCAGGCATCTGGAGCTCCCCACTCACCTCCCGCTCATTTGCTGGCGAGGGTCAACCAGATGATGCGGAATGCGTCATTTCGCACACACCGAGGGGTGTGACAAAGCGTTGGTTTCTTACGCCCTGGGAATGAGAACAGACTGTTTGCACATACCACCCACACTGCAATGATACAAAGCCTGTTGAAAATTGGCCTTTAACTCAAAAGTAACAAATATTAAATGACTTCAAAAGCTCTACTTTTTTAGGGCAAAATTAAGATATAGTAAGTCAAAATTGTAGCTAGCTTGTCGATATTACCTGCTACGTCACGATGATGAGTCGAGTTAAATTAGCTTAGAGCCAGTGGTCTCCCAACCGTGGTTTAAAGTCACAATTCTGGTAAACTAATGGTACAAAAGCCACCCAAAACTGATTAAGAATGAAAAGCAGCAATTATAACAACTGTAGGCTATAACTCACAGATTAACCCTGCTCAGTGTGAAATATGAAAATGAAAGTGGGTCATCATATTGCTCTTTGGCCACAACCTCATTAATCTGCTTCTATACTAAGCATATCACTTTTTGCGGGGGGTGTAGTTACTCCTTAAATAGTCCATATGATGTAGTATCTCAGAGTGATGACTTACTGTACTTTTTTTTTCATTCCTTACATTTCATATGATTTTTCTTTTCCGGGGCGGGAATGGGCATCCATAGGTTCCTGATGGGTTTGTTACAATGTTCTCATTGGCGTTATGAATTAATTCTCATAGCTGGAACGCTGCTGATTTCAGTTCTTATGAGGCTACAGCTTCTCCTTGTTGGAGTGCAAGGTTCATTACAGGGTTGACAAAGATAGTGTCAATATAAAGTTTCTATTTAAAGAATGTACTGCCCCAAAATTTAAAGAAACAATACTTATATTTTAATTGTAGCAAGAGGCCGTGGTGTACGCAGGATAATCTACTCCAACATGTGCAGCTATTGAACAATAATGCACTCTGTGGAGGCAAATGTGGGCCATGCAATAGCATGCATTATTTTCCAATAACGGCATTGTGGATTATGTGTTTTACACAGAAATTTGATAATCTCAATCCCAATTATGGTTTGTGTTTAGGCTTGAGAATAAGGCTTTTTAGCTGATATGGCAAGTTGGTGGCTCCTGCGTAGCACTGTGCTTCATCACTGAGGAGATGACTCTGCAGAATTTATTGACCGTGAATTTTTGTTCCAAATCTACGGCAGCCTGTTGCTGCCATCATCACAACGCTGCTCTCATTATAACGAGAAAATGACAATGTTTCTTGTTGTTCCTACATACCAAATTATTCAGTTTTAACAGGAAACTTTTACTGTTGTAACAACATATCACATTATCATATCAAGAAACTTTCGTTACACAATATCAGTATATTTCATTAAAACAAGAAACCTTTGTTAGGTCATTAAAGGGGACATATCATGAAAAAAAAACTCTGTTTTTCAGTGCTTGTGCTCATACATTTGGGTATCTGGAGTTCCTACCAACCCACAAACTATCTAGATCAGAAAATGTGATTCAACAAGCCATTCAGATCTGGCTCCCCTTCCTATGTCACATTCCGGCTCATTAGAATATATCACCCACAGCTAGAGAACTACCTTTGTAAAGGTACACCATATTTTTCTATCAAGCCAATCAGAGCAGACTGGGCTTTATCAGGAGGGGGGTCTTAAAGAGACACGCGCTAAAACAAAGCGTTTCAGACAGAGGGTGAATACAGGTATATTCAGACAGACAGGATGAGAAAAAGAATGTGTTTTTTGAACATTAAAGCATGTAAACATGTTCTAGTAGAAACCCAAAATACAAATATGAGCCTGGAAATGAGCATGATATGTCCCCTTTAAAATAATGTATAGCTACACAACCAACCATGACGTCCTTGTCATACAGTAAAAATGACCACTAAACCACATCGTTACTGTCCAACCATCAAAACCCAGATGGAAGAAGCTCTGAATGTTAATATGCTCATCAGTTATTACTATGCACTCACAGCAAATAAGCTTTACAAGCAATAGTGAGTGAATTGCCTCTCAGGCAACGTACAAGCTGCTTCTCGGTGGAGGTTGTGAGGAAGACTGTAGACAGTACTCAGGGCTGATAAAAGTCCCCAAACTCTTCTGCATTTTCGGATTAAAAAAAAAAGAATTTAGCTGTATTAATTTAGAGATAACTCTCATAAAAAGATGCTAAAACTGACCATCAATCAAATATAATGCAGTAAAAGACATAACGTAAAGATAGAAATAAAACATTTATTGAGTTTAAAGGTTCATTCTGACATTGGAAATTTAAAATATTGGGTTAGGGGTTGGGGTTAGGGTTAGGGTTAGGGGTTAGGGTTAGGGTTAGGGTTAGGGGTTAGGGTTAGAGGGTTAGGGTTAGGGGTTAGGGTTAGGGTTAGGGTTAGAAATAGGCTAACATAATAATATGAAAACAAACCTAGACCCTAATGAGAACGTTTCTTGATAAATTCAAATATTGTCATAACAAAAAAAGTTTCTTTTTAAAACCTTAGAATTTGGTGTGTAGTAAAAACAAGAATAATATGTCATTATAATATGATATCTTGTTATAACAAGGTTTCTTTTTGATATGATGAGAAACTGACTGCCAAACATTGAGTCATTGCTATTAACAGCTGTTGTCACTCTCCACAGATACATTAAGGTCATTAAGTCCGTTAAAGATTCACATGCCCTTAAACTTTTGAAAAGTTGTCCTGGCATGCAAAACATCCAACCATGCCTCCTACAAAATTACGTTCCCATACTACTAAACTGCATTCTCAGTGACGTTTCGTGGAAAATGTATTTTCTCCTGGATTACGGTCGCACTTTTAAATAGTTTTAAACATGTGGTTAAAGTTATAAATTGAAACAAAACAAGACAAAAAAAAAGCAACAAAACTACTTGGTTAGGTTTAGTAAAAAAAACATC
This sequence comes from Adelosebastes latens, assembly GCA_916700685.1. Taxonomy (NCBI): domain Eukaryota; kingdom Metazoa; phylum Chordata; class Actinopteri; order Perciformes; family Sebastidae; genus Adelosebastes; species Adelosebastes latens. The sequence goes on along the minus strand of CAKAKR010063615.1, from coordinate 2,423 downwards.
ATGATTAAAAAAGGTGAACGGTTCCTAAATAATTGGATCCAACTCCCAGCTGTGTGTTAACTCTGCCCTTGTGTATATTACTGAACTGAATCTGTGTACTTCACACGCTCTGAAGAAGCCTCCGTGCCGAAAAGCGTAAGCGTATGTCTATTGTGATGTGAGCCAATTAAACAAGTGAAATGTTAGTATTTTGTCCTCCTTGATTTTGAAGTCTGGGATGTGCTACCCTATCACATTATTCTAAAAAAAAAAGTGAACGTTTACTTTTAGTTTTACACGGGACACGAACAGCGGTCTCCACAAACGTAAGCCGCAACAAAATCCATTTCCCTCGAAACGTAATTCACATTGCACTTTCGCTGTCTGGGAATGTAATTTTTAGGAGACGGGGCTGAAAACATCTATTAACAATCAAGCAAAATTGGACATTTGCAAGTAATATTCTAGTGGCTATATGTAAATTATGTGTAAGACATTAATTCTATTTTGCAGCACACCAAAATTAATGTTTATTTATATTAGATTGATTTATCTGCCTTGCAATGATATACTTTTTAACTAACCTCATAAATGTTATCATTTATCAAATATAGATGTTACACTATGTGATTATTTAAAATAAACCCACAGACCTAATCCTACAAAAAGCATCCATACAGGGCTGCATGTTTTAAATCTATGCCTGTGCTTAATCTTATTTTGGAGTACTTCAATTTCACAAAAGGTGCTCATACAATGCAGAAATCTTGAATTTGAAAATGTGTGTTGGTACCAGAATGGTACATGTCATATGACTTTGGTTTATGGTGCTATATGTAGCAATTTGCCGTCAGTTTATTGTCAGTACAGCATTTCAGATTCTCTCTTTACAGTTAGACAGAAAACTTGATCGTCTGCAGTCATTGTCGCACAATCTGAAATCATTCCAAATCTGAAATGCACAAACTTGAGTTTCTTCCTTTAAATAATAACCTGACATCCCCTGAAAATCTTGTTTAGGCTGACCTCCAGTGGTTTAACTTCTTACCTTGCTGCAGTGATTCACAAGTGTACACCCGGGTGTGTCAGCACGCCATGACATCACTGTTGGGTGTGGTTACAGGTGCAACAAAGCACTTTTCTTACCAGACCCAACAGTGTGGTCAGAGGTGAAACATGGCTGGACAGTTTCAACCAGATAGAGCAGAGAAAAAGCAGCCAGTTAGACTGTTATGGGGTTATTAAATGGGCGCTATCAGTGGTAATAAGCCTCATAGATGTGGGTGAGAAGGGGCCTGCTACACCCAGTTGTAGGTTTTATCATCTATTCACATGGGTGATCACCAAAAGAAGGAATAAAAGAAGACAACAGCAACCATAGTAATTATGATATGAGCAAAAGCGGGAAGTCAGGCGCTGTATAGACAGTGTGAAACTCCATATGGGGTGGAGGTTGGGATATGGATGGGAAACAAAACACAGGCTTTTCACCCAGGAGACCGGGGCAAAGAACACAGAAGCAAAGAGACGAAACTACGGTGTTTTTTGACAACATCCGCTGCCACCCCTTTGGACTGAAAACGCTTATTATATTTAAAATATTTTGTTGTTCAACACAGGCCATTTTGGTAGAATATGACAAAAGAATAGAAATATTTTTGTTTACTTTTGTACGGCACTTTGTAGGCGGATGTTTTACTGTCGTCCGGTAGTCACTTTCAGTCCAAAATGGCTGAAGCCTAGCTTTGCTCCTGGGCGCTGATGTTACAATGGAAAAAACAATTGACTTTCACTTATTGGCAATATACGTTCTTTGACCAGAGTTTGCGTCCCTTATTGCCTTTGTGTTCACAATATTAAGTTTCACTTTCACTTGCCAAACACTTATTTTAAGCCAAAAACGATCTTTTTCCCTAAACCTATCTAAGTGGTTTTGTTGCCTAAACCTAAAGAAGTTGTAGTTTTGTTGCCTAAACCTAAACAAGCTGTTTTGTTATCAAAAAATAAGGTTTCATTCAGTTTTACAACATGTTAGAACGTGTTGCTTTTAAGTTTCACTTTCACTTTTACAACGTAGTAGACATAGTAGTCCCCTATCTATGGTGATAATAGCGACTGATAACGCACATTCAATGAGTTGATAACAGTCGAATCGGGTGCAAAAACACTCCATGCCAAACATGTCTAAAAAGAGGAGCCATTTTGTCCCAGTTCGGCGTCAGTCTCGTCTCGAGCAATTTGAGAACAAATATGTTATTGCGGGTCAACAAGGCATGTCCTTTTTCCAAAGTTTCCTCCAGATTTATCCAAGAGCTTTCTTTGTCATTACAGCTTTCTTTTTTTACCAAAATTTGGAGGACAACCGGTGTTTCCTACAGAATCTCACCCATTACACGTCTTTCAGTTTCGGCTATTCAACATAAAAATGTACAAGCATTATTTTG
>CAKAKR010063614.1:5975-56945 GCA_916700685.1 Adelosebastes latens | reverse complement strand
ACTGAAGCATCAGATGAATCTGGGGCTCAGGGTTCTTTGTTCAGCTCTTTAAATCCACACAAAACAATGAGGTTGTGTCTGTCTCTCCGGCTCCTGTTTCATCACCGCTACAGGATTACTGCGATTTACTGCACAAATATCAAGCCTCCTGTTTTTTTTACCCACAATTCAGTGGGTTTTTCTTTATTGGCATGAAATTTCAGAAACTGAACTGAGAATCTGTGTTATTATTCCATTTCATTTCCTCTTATCGTTAGCAGCCCAAACTCCAGTTTGTGGTGGGCGACGTCTCGCCGCCGGTAGCTGCAGTGTTCTTGTGTCGTACGGCGTTTCTCTTGAAGTCGTCCCCCTTTACAGTCATTATCCAGTTACTTTGTGTGCCCACTTACTGTTCTCTAAAGGGACACTTTGAAATGTGGAGTTTTATTGCTTGCCAGTTCCAGGAGTCAGAAAGTCAACATTTTGACAAAGTGAGTGGAGATGAGATGGGACGAGCTAATTATTCTCAAAGTTGTAGTTAGTGAGAGCTGAACGCCTTCAGGGAGAACAGGAATAGGAACGAGAGATGCATCCACTGCAATTTTCTTGGCCAATTCAGATTTTTTTAAAGTCTGACCTGCTGATTCTTTACTCTCTAAGAACTGGAAGTATACACACATTTTTTTTTTTTTATCTTATAGATAAGGAAACGTGTCACATCAAGAAAGCCACTAATTTCTTTAACGCATTAACGCAACTTGCGATTTTTAGGTTGTAGCAGCTCAGTTTTAAAGCTAGAGTGAAGATACTGGTATCATATGAAACTAAAAGACCTAATGAATCCATCGGTACCAATCATGTCATTCTAGCTCGTCATGAAGGAGGTTAAATAACGCTCCAAACTTACACTAAAGGAAAAACTGTCATGTCTGTTTTCAAAGGGGTCCCTTGACCTCTGACCTCCAGATCAGTGAATGTAAATGGGTTCTATGGGTACCCACGAGTCTCCCCTTTACAGACATGCCCACTTTATGATAATCACATGCAGTTTGGGGCATATTGTTTTATGCTAAATGCAGTACCTGTGAGGGTTTCTGGACAATATCTGTCATTGTTTTGTGTTGTTCATTGATTTCCAATAATAAATATATACATACATTTGCATAAACTCTCATGTTGATAGGAGTATTAGATACTTGACAAATCTCCCTTTAAGGTACATTTTGAACAGGTAAAAAAACGTGTGATTAATTTGCAATTAACCGCAATTAACTCTGGACAATCATGTGTTTAGTTGCGTTTAAATATTGTAATAGATTGTCAGCGCTACTCTTAATATATGAAGTCAATAATGGCTGCTGAAGTTTGTACAACTTGATATTACCTTTATGATTTTGTTTTTATATTTGGCGTTCCTCCTTCAGCTGTATTTGCATTCACATCTTGTTGCCGGTTTTATTCTAAGCAAAGCCCTAATTAGAGTTTGACTTGGAAAAAGTCCTTGAAGAATAAAGTGCGTGAGATAATAAAGTCAACCCCTGACATATACGTTGGTGTCGGCTCAGCACTTTTCCAACAAAGTGTGAACAGAGAGAAGCCGAGTGACACTGAGCGTCTGTGAAGGACTCTCAGAACGCCTGGCTGAGCTTTTACACCCGGACGGGCTTCGTGTCACAGCGATGTTGACTGTTCTGAACCAGAAAGTGCATCCAGATCCAATGATAACATCCCCTGGGTGCTTGGAGGAATGTCCGCTAACTGACCTCCTCTTTGCCGTGTTTTTTTTTTTTTTTTGGGGGGTGTTTTTGTCAGCCTCGAGAGACGGGCTGAAGTGAAGGGAGCAAAGAGGAAATCCAGTGGAAGACTGTACTTTCTGCTCATATGGTCAGGATCCGTTTCAAAAAGCTCCGTCAGTGAGTCGGAAAATGTTTTCAGTCCATCAAGTCAGGACCTTAACAGAGTCGGCTTCAAGGCACTCTGTTATTATCACGGTCCAAAACAAAAGATGGTTTTACAGTTACACGGTGTGGGAGCAACAAGAGTGAGTGATTCTGAGTAAATTACAGCTTCCTGCTTTCATTAATAACACTCCGATATGTTTCAGATCTGATGATTTGGTCTCTCAGAGTGCACTCAAACCAGGAAGTATAAAGAGCGGCGAGCGGCGCGTAGGGAGGAGGTCGGGTTGGATGGTTGGTCAAACAGACTTTCGCCCAGGAGACGATCAATGTTGATTTATTTGTCATGTAAGTTATGTACTTAAGTAGCGCCACTTCCGGAGTTTTCTTAAGCCAAAGCACCATCTTTTCCTGAACCTAACTAAGTAGTTTTGTTACCTAAACCTAACGAAGTTGGTTCCTGTGAAGTTTATTTTGAAAAGACTGTACGCATGCATCAAGCAGAAATTGCCTTACACATAAAAGGATGATCCCAGTCAGCTCCACACAGTCAGCTTATTAATGTATCATTATTAACACTGGCATCGGATCGGTACTCGGTATCGGCTGATATTCAAAGCCCAGGTATCTGTGTCTGTATCGGGACTGAAAAAAAGTGGGATCGGTACACGGTGTGAGAGCAATAAGAGTAAGTGATTCTGAGTAAATTACAGCTTCCTGCTTTGATTAATAACACTCAGATATGTTTCAGATATGTTGAAGATTTGGTCTCTCAGGTGCTCTCACACTTCACACACTTAACTTCACCCAAAGTGTTATTTAGCGACGATGAGTCGTTGACACGGCGGAAATTGCCACGTGTTGCTGGACATTCGTATGAGAATAAATGAAAAAGGAGGAATAACCGTTTCATTGTATGAGGATACGTTGTTTATGTCTGACCTGCATGCTGCTGTGATTCTTTTGCTCTGAAGGACCGACTCCAAAACCAGATGTTTACTGTACTCGGACTTCTTCTGGAGCTGCAGGTTATTCAGGAGGTTCTTCTCATGAAGACAGATAACAGCAGAGAGGTACTGGAGCCTGAATTAGAGGCTGTGTCATGAATTAGAATTTCTTAAAATAGTATTTGAAGTATTTTTAGGACAGAACCGTGCTTTAACTTATCCAGTTCTGTGGGGGAAGAAGGAGGAGTGATGTTCACCATGCAGCTTCAACCACATTACACAGTCTGTGTGCACGCTCAACCCCCCCCGCCCCCAGCCTCATTCTCCAGTCCACTCGCTTGGCAGCTCTTCCTGGCTATGTCAAAAGGAAATGTTTTCCTTGCGATGCCCCGTGGTGAGAATATCTCAGCGACTAACTACACTTCCTCCTGAGTCTTTGGAAGAACATCCACCCTAATCCACAATCTGCATCTGATGAACTGGAGGTTTCATTTGGACTTAAGTCTTCTCTACAGACAACTGGAGTCGTTCTTTTGCTGCTTTGAGGGAGAGAGAGTTTGTGGCAGGTTCTTTTGTTTGGATAGCAGTTCTGAAACGAAACAAATGAACCTTTTGGAGATTAGGGGTGTAAGAAAATATCGATACTTTATACTTTACTATTTGTAGGTGTGTGGCGTCCACACAGACAGCGTTGCAGTAAGAGGAGAATAAAGATGTTTTTTTAACATTAAAGCATGTAAACTTGCTCTAGTAGAACCATGTATGTACAAGTATGAACCTGAAAATGAGCACGATATGGGACCTTTAAGCCAATAGAAAGAAAAGATCCCTTTTCATTTTGTAATACCGTGATATAATACCGTCATATCGCCCACCCCTGCATGAGTCTAAGCATGTTCCTTTAATTGCAATAAGTCTTCAGAAGTGTTTCTTGTGATTTGGCAGCTAATCAGCCTTCATTTGGAGTCCAGAGCATTTGTAAACATCTAGTTGGCGGGAATGTGCCGCTGAGTTTTGGCAGGTACAGAGAGTCCAGCTCTGAGAAACAAAATATCCATTGAAGTGATGCAATGAGAGCAAATCCAAACACTGAAGCTTGTGTATTTTGGGTGGATTTTCTCTTGAAGGAGACGTGATTTTATATATATATATATATTTCTTTTTGGGGAGAGCAGCCTGTCATTTTGCTGCAGTGTTTTTCTCCTCGTGTGTGTTGAGCGTGAGGCTTTGCAGCAGACCAGCGCTGTCTGGCTGCATAAACCTGTCTGAAAAGTCGTCGAGCACCAAGCCGCTGCCGCTGCTGCCGCTCGTTGCACAAACCGCAGACCAACTTCTGCACTGTGACTCCATGAGCTTGTTTTTGTTGTTTGTGTGGCGCAACCGCAGTGCTCAGAAACAGCTGTGTGTGTGTGTGTGTGTGTGTGTGTGTGTGTGTGTGTGTGTGTTTGTGGATTTGACAAATGTCGGCCTGCAGTGACATAAATCCATATTTATCTGTGTGTGTGTTTGTGTGTGTGTGTGTGTGTGTGTGTGTGTGTGTGTGTGTTTGTGTGTGTGTGTTTATTTGATACAGATTGAGGAGGAGAACAAGTGTGTTTGTTTTGTCGGTGTGTGTGTGCGTGTTGTAAATGTTTATGAGGTCTGCTTCATTTGATTCCTAAGTGTGTGTGAGAGACAGACAGATGGACCAATATACAACTAATCAAATCTACTAGTGAAAGGACTGGAGTGTGTGTGTGTGTGTGTGTGTGTGTGTGTGTGTTGTGGCCTTCAGCAACCAAAATTATCTACCATCCATTTAATTCAATCTAGATGTAAATGTGTCCACATGCGCTGGCTCTGAGTCTCGCTGAGGGCAGTTAGAACCAGCTGGACACGACCGGCTTTATTTACACGCCGGCCACATCTGATTTAGTTTATTCTGGGGAGGCCGGGACGCTGTAAACTCAGCCGGAGAGACAGCAGAGCAGATGGACATCACTCTGCACTTAAACAACTCAAATCTGCCCCTAAATTATAATTTAATTAATTAAAAAAATGATGACGTAAATAAAATAATTTCAAGGTGTTCAGGATTGTTTGGTTGCTTCTCAGCAGTGACACGTGTGCGAGCCGCTGAGGGTCGTCTCACAGAGATCAATTAAATATACACGACTGTCGAGCCCACAAACAAACAGAGGCTGACCTTGTGTTGTTCCGTGTTGTTGAGGACAACTAACAGCTAACAGGCGGCAGATGGGTTATAGTTTGTGACAAATCATTTAAGAGATGTTCAGCCTCAGTCGAACACTTCTTCTACTTCCTGCCAGCTGCAACCGTACTTACCAACCCTCACGATTTTCCCGGTACACTCCCGTCTTTAATCGCCCTCTCCTGGTTTCCTCCCGGGGTCACCATTCTCCCATGTTTCTCCCAATTTATGATGAATTTTCACACTTTTATTCCTTTCATTATTTTACGCTGCGTCGCGTGGCGGCTGCGTGATTCACGTGTCGGGTGTTCACACCAGCTGCGTTTCAGCTGCGTTTCTGCTGCTGCAGCTGCTGCTCTCAGCTCTTTCTTTCTACATAGAGTTTGCCTTTCATAATGGCCATTTAATTTAATTTCATTATAAATGTCATTTATATTTATTTTAGACAGAGAAAGATAAAGAAATGTGTGGTAATTTGTAAATAATAATAATAATCCACAATTAAAACCCCGTGCTATATTCATTCATGGAGCTCTGCAAGTCACATGCAGTTTGGCTGCTCTAACCTGTTCACACGGACGCCGAAATAAAAAACATCAGGTAACGCAGCCGCCACGCGCTCCTGACGTTCCCAGTGGGGATGAGGTTTCTGGAACTGAACAGAGTGTATAATCCCTATTGTTTCCACCCGGACGACAATAGAACTACACCAACTGTCGATTCCCGGTGGAAGAGAGCAGTTTATGCTCCCGACACAGCGCCGTTTGAGCTCATTTTTTAGTTGCGTTCGCCACAGCGTGCAGCTCCCAAAGTCGGGCTTCGCTCGATGCTGCGAAAAGCCATCGTGGCGCGATGCAAGCCGTTAGAAATAACGTGTTTCAGAGGTCAGTGGTGGCGTTGTCGCGTTGTGTCTGAAAGGACCTTCAGTGAGTGCGAGACGGAGAGAGAAATGGAGAGAACTAAGAGATAGAAATACTCAAGCAGGAGCAACAAATGAAGGAATGTATAAATACTGCTGATTATTAGCTCATACCAGAGATTCACACCAAGTTCACGCCAGAGGGGAGAATTATTCAGTTTTCTTTCCTAAGAATTAAAAGTCAAATTAAAAGTAGGCCTGTTTAACATAAAAACTCTGTTGCAGTATACTAATTATTTTGTTGTTTTCATTCTTTAAAAGTCACCAGAATGCAGGAAAACAACGTCTCTGAAACATCGTGGCTGTATAAACTAAAGGCAGTCTGGAGGATGACACACAGACTCACACATATTAGTCAGCCATGTGTAATTGGGATGATGATAAGACCTGTGTGTCAGAGCATGTCTGGCCTGTGTCTCTATAGCCATAAACACACACACACACACACACACACACACACACACACACACACACACACACACACACACACACACACACACACACACACACACACCTGACCACTGACCACTGATGTACAGCATCCGCCGGCCTTTAGTGAATTTAGCCTTTAGTCTCATTACTGGAGCTGGATGGATTGCAAAGCTCAGCAGGAAGACAGACGGATAAATGGACGGACCATGAAAGAGGGAGTGGGCGAGCGAGCCTACAGGAAAGGATAGAAAGAGTGGGAGAGAGAGGGAGGGAGAGAGAGGGAGAGAGAGAGACTGGGAAGTGGAGATAAAGTGTGAGTCAGACTTGCAAACAAGAATGATTAAATGAGAAGATGGAGATACATGATGGAGGAAAGACGAGAGCTCTCTCTCTCTCTCTCTGTCTCTCTCTGTCGCTCTCTCTCTCTCTCTCTGTCTCTCTCTGTCGCTCTCTCTCTCTCTCTCTCTCTGTCTGTCCTTTGATGTTGCTCTGTCTGTTGCAGTCGAATACATTTCCAGTATGATGTGACGTCTTGTCTAGCCTTGTTTCAAAGCCCTCTCCTGTGGTTTTACTCCATTATGCATCACACACACATTATAACACACACACAGTTACTACTCACAGACTACAACAGTAAACTGTGTACATACTCAGATCATCAGGAAGTGAAATTGAAATATGTGTTTGTCTTAAAGAAAAACACTTAATTGTCAGCGTAGACAACCCAGTCGCCAAAAAAAATGTTGGCATTGTACGTTTCTGCAAACCAACGGGATACGTTGAACGTCGACATTTCTGATCCATAGCATGTTTCATATCAGCCTCGTCTCACGCTTGCATAAATGCACAATGCCACGTGGTTAACGTTTAAAATGACTGGTTAGGTTTAGGCAACACACTACTTGGTTAAGGCTTGAAAAAACATCATGGTTTGTGTTAAAATAGTAACTAGGGCTGTCAATCGATTAAATATTTACTCACGATTAATCACCTTAAAGGGAGATGTGTCAAGTATTTAATACTCTTATCAACATGGGAGTGGACAAATATACTGCTTTATGCAAATGTATGTATATATGTATTATTGGAAATCAATTAACAACACAAAACAATGACAGATATTGTCCAGAAACCCTCACAGGTACTGCATTTAGCATAAAACAATATGCTCCAATCAAAACATGGCAAACTGCAGCCCAACAGGCAACAACAAACTAAAGTGTCTACAGTCTGTTATAAGTATTTTATTTAAATGGTTTATAAAACATGAAAATATGGTTTCAGCAAGAAAAATATGAATTTGAGATTTAACTGGAGCCAAAACGTTGACAGATTAAAAGACGGCTTTATTATTCTTTTCATGTGACAGACATTAGAAATGGTCTGATTCTTGCTGGTTGTGAGTCGGTGGACACTGACAGGAAATGAGAGACAACAGGAAGGAGTGCGTGACGGCTGTGGAAAACACAAAGAGGCAGAAAAACAGAGGGAGGATGTCCCGTCCTAATCAGTCTTGTCGGCCGCTGCTGCCTTTTCATCCAGATAATGCACCTCCAGCCAAGGTGAAGACATCACCTCTGACGAACGCTGCACTCCCTGCCAGATTAATTTCTGCAGACTATCCCTTTAAGTGCCACTAACCCCCCCCCCCCACAACATTAATCCAACCTGGAATCAAGAGATTGTGTCTTCACCAAAATAAACCACAACAACAACAACAAACAGCCATCAGTGGAAATCAAGGCCGTTTATATCCGAGCGTCGCCGGTTGTCTCCCCAACGCCACATAAATCGCCAGCGTCCTTCAGGGCGCGGTGGAGGAGGAGAGCAGCGATGGCTTATTAAAGAATCCAAGTGGCACTTTGGTTTCATGCTGAATGTCATCGTTTACACGTTGTGGAGGTTGTTAGCAGCAATGAGAACGTTTAAATGCACTCACAAACCCCGTTAAAGTGCCGTCGCTCCAGTCAGCGGCTCAGTCTGAAGGTCGACAGCTTAAATAGCCATCGGAGGTGATCCTGCCCTCCACAGTCGGCTTCGAGTTGACGACCAGAAACGTAATGAATCTACAACTGCTATACAGCGAATGTATGAAGGAATGCACCGCTGGATTACCTGCAGAATATATGAATCAGCTTCAAAGCAGTCGTTTTCCAAAGCGGTTTCTCTCCCGTCAGGAAGCTTCTGGTGTTCATTCAGTTCATGTGAACATCAACTTGTTGAGTAAATGGACTTGAAATACAGGATCATTTAAATCACCTTAATCATAAGCAACCACTGTCGTATTCCAAGACACCTCACCATCTCTCCTTTGTTTTTAACAATCAATTAATCATTTAGTGTATAATAATGTCAGAAAAAGATGCCCAGAGGTGATGTCTTTACATAGATATTCCATATGCATTGATAAAAAACAGAGAAATACTCACATTTAAGCTGGAAACAGACGATGTTTAAAGCATTCCAGCTTTATAAATGATCTAAAAATGAATATATATGTATAAAGAAAGGTAATCGCCAACAGTTTCAGTCGACTAATTGATCAATAAGCTATACTTTTCCCCAGTGGTGTAATAAAACAATGCAATAATATACTTCATTACAGCACTTGAGTTATTTTGATAGTATCTGTACTTCAACTTTCACTTTTACTCCACTACTTTTCCTAAATAAAACATGTACTTTTACTCCGATACATTTCCCTGAAGCATCTTCGTTACTATTGCAAGCAAGCAGGCAGGTTTGGTGAATCGGTGGTCCGACCCTGCGAGTTACATCATCAACGTGATGATCAAGTGCAACAAAGTGCTCTCAAAGCCGTAGATGAGTTTCCATTTCCGCTCGAGTCCAGGCAGGCTGCATGTCAGATCATGTTACTACGAGGGAAAGAAAAAACGGATCTTGTTTTTTAAATAAGATCTCGTTTTTATTCAAATGTAATGCAGCCGCTATTTTAAAGGTGGTGTACATGTTAAGAGGAATAAACTTCATATACAGGTTGAGACTTTTACTCAAGTAATATTCTAACAGGTGACTTCTATGGTTAGATATCTGTACTTTTACTCAAGTGTGGCTTTCACGTACTTCATCCACCGCTGCTTATCACCACGTCCTTTGTTTGTTTTTTGTGTCTTATGGGTTCAAATATCCAAATTTACTTGTCAATGCGAAAGCTTTCAGCATCACACTAGAACACCGCTCAGTTGTCCATGAACGCATCACCAAGAAACATCTTCAAAACGCTGTATTAAAGAGTCCCAGCTTGTAACTGCATCACCATGTAATGAAAACAAAACCTGAATAAATGTGATGGATGACTCATCGGAAAGTCTGAAGTCTTTGCAAGTCAAATATTGTTTACACTTTAAGGTCTGTAAGAGAGCCAACAGCTCTGCCAAGAATATTTGAGAATAAAAAATAAATAGTCGGTCCAAAGAATCAGTTAAGTTGACGGGGCATAAACCTTGGTTTAGGATTTTAAACTATATGAACACTGTCCCTTTAAGAGGTGATAACACTGTTCAGCTGAGGACTCATAAAACATAAATGAAGCCCCAGCAGGAGACGATTCACATTAATTAGTTCATATTTGGCATTTAACATTTTTAGGAGCTGAAATTTTACTTTTTTCTTCTCCTGTTTAGTTTCGTTTCCAACATTTTTTTTTTTTTTGGAGCAATTAGGTTTTACTGCTTTCAGAAGTGAAAGCATTAGCAAATGGGGGCAGAAAAAAAATCAATCTGAATAACACTGTGTAATGAAAAAATAGTGCCGGTTAGAACGCTTAACATAATGGAAGGCCATAACTGGCAATCTACATAAATTATTCAAAATGCTTAAGATGAGCGAGGCACTTATCGTGTGGCTGCTGCAGCAGCGGCAGGCGGGGGACTGGGCGGACTGGGCGGACTGGGCGGCAACTGGTAAATTTATATTGCAGTATTTTTACTGATTGTGCCGACAGAGTGGATTGAAATGTGTCTCTGTGGTATTCAGATAAGAAAGAGACACAAAGGATTAGACGAACATTTATTCTGGGATTCTTGTATGCACAAGAGCGACTGTACCGAGCTACAAACTGAGCGACTGTACCGAGCTACAAACTGAGCGACTGTACCGAGCTACAAACTGAGCGACTGTACCGAGCTACAAACTGAGCATGGACACAGTTAAACACTCTGCAGACCCAACTAGAGGTTCAGACTGGTAGGGTTATTATCGTCGGAGGTGGGGGACTCTGGTGGGCTCTGAGGAACTCTGCACTGAGTCTATCTACGGTTGATACTGTGAGGCTGTTGTCCTGTTGTCCTGTGTTGTTAATTGATTTCCAATAATAAATATATACATACATTTGCATAAAGCTGCATATTTGCCAACTACCATGTTGATAAGAGTATTAAATAGTTAACAAATCTCAATCGCGATTAACTGTTTTAATCGATTGACCGCTCTAAATATATAAGGCATCATATTCTGTAATATTTTCTTGAAGAAAAATGACAATGTATAGCCATTTATTATTGAGTGGGAGTTTCTGACACCAACTTGCAAGTTGCATGGAGAAAGCAAAAGCGGTCCTAAAGGGTCTCAACTCCAGCAACACTTGTTGTATTAAAAACAACTTTACATGTTTCAGAAAGTGTTTATGAAAATATCTCAGTCACAGAGCAGACGCTCATTCCTTCATGTTTGTGTGGCCGTCGGTTGGATGGTGGGCAACAAAACGCACAAATGTATTTGTGCTCAGACAGTGAATAGGTCCGTCATTAGCATAACAATCAGCTGAATATGAATCATCCCCTCCAAACGCAGCTTTTTCAAAGTGTTCTCTGCTGGAAGCGTTTGTATATAAATATATATATACTTTCCATCTAGCTGATTGAACTGCTCCTAATCTTCATTAAGTTTTCAAAAGTGTTTGAAAAGTTCAAGATGAGCTCGGTGGTCAGACGGAAACCGATTCGTCCACCTCTGAGAGGATAAAGCTGCCCCTTCATTAGATCAGTATGTGTTGGTGCACTGAGTTGTGTTTTAGCTGCTGTGATCAGACAATCAGACGGCGTTTTGTCCTTCCTGATGTGTCCACTCTTTAGCCAAGGACAGACTGCAGATTCCTAGTGGAGTAGTTTGTGGCTTGATGGATGGTTTACAGCCGGACGTTTATGGATTTCAACAGCCCGGTCCGTTGAAAAGGTGTATGAATGAAACAATAACTCACAAGGCATTTAGCGTGCAATAAGAACGCCGTCCTTGTTTTTGCATTTGTACACAATGTAGTCTGTACTGACTGTAATGTTAATGCATCTGTGTGAATATGCTACTGTTGCTTTGTGATGTATTTTTAGTGACGTTTGTCGCATTTTTTCCGTACTTATGTTACGTTGTTTCCGTACGTATTTTACTTAGTTTACCTTCTTACTTTAAGCCCGACCATGATGTTTTTTCCTAAACCTAACTGCGACATTACCATAGCTTTTTGTGTGGGGTACAAATGACACATGAAAAGCCTAAAATGCTCCCTCACGACACGCAGAATGTCCCTGTAATGTCGTGCTATTTATCCGCCTTCTGATGAGATCTGGTTGGGATTCAAACATGTTGTTGAAACTAATCCTTCAGTGGAAGTCGCCACCCTGTTTTCCTCCCGACGATGGGTTCTTCACCCACAGTTAAATCCCAATTCCTGCATGCATTGCTATCCATCGTCTCTTAATATACCAAATAAACCGATCCAGTTAGGGGCTGCAACTTACAACTATTTTCATTGTTGATGAATTTGTTGATTGTTTTCTTGATTAATTGATTAGTTGTTTGGTCTATAAAATGTCCAAGATGACGTCCTCAAATGTCTTCTTTTGTCCACAGCTCAAAGATAATCAGTTTACTGTCATAGAGGAGTAAAGAAACCAGAAAATATTCACATTTAAGAAGCTGGAATCAGAGAATTTAGACTTTTTAGAAATTTACTTAAATCAATTATCAAAATACTTCACAATTAATTTAATAGTTGAAAACGTATCGATTATCGTTGCAGCTCTAGATCCAGTTGTTTTTCTTTTCAATTTTAAGCTAAAGATATTCTAAAGGTTCATTTCACCATTGCACCCGTAGGAACAGTAAAGTACCCCTTGTCAGATGTTGTTGTGGGAATATCTGTGTAATTGCAGCCATGCATTATACTGTAGGTCACATACTGTATAAAGTGACAATAACTGCCATTTTCCACCTAATAAGTTCTAAGTTAATTGTTCAGGGTCGACACTCGGTCGTTCAGTTCGTATTTAATTTGACCTGTTTAGTCTGAGACATCTTCCCATCTCTACCTCGTCTTCGTCTCCGTCAGTTTTCTCATTAGATTTTGTGCACATTTGAAGGAGAAACTGATTATTTGTAGCTATAAATCCTTAAAGCTTTGAGGATCATGTCAAGGCCACCTGTGAGTTTGGTAAAGTTAAGTGGCTGACGTCAAATCATTTCCTAATCCATGTGTGATTAGTTTAATTAAGGTGCACATGATCCAAAACATACTGTTTTTGATGCATCATGGTGATTACTGAGGGGATTAGGGAGCCAACTAATTCTTGTTTAGCTTTTTGAGGCACATCTGAGTTTAATTTTGCATAAGAAGTTTTTAATTTATTTGGATGATGTTGTCAAAATACCAAAAATATATACATTGGTTAATGCATAATACAGAAGCTTTATCATTATTAGCTTCCTTTGGGTTTAACGATCAATATTTCCGTTTATTTCCTCCAGTTTTAGGCTCAATCGATCCCTAATCAATCAGCTGTGCTGCGTGTAGCGTCTGACTGAACTGTAAAGTATTGGATATTTTCATTGTAAAGCTGCTTCTATACTTCCCTGCGTCTGTGTGTCAGGAAGTATGTGACAGATCATTACTGTGGTTTACCACCAGCCTGGACCACATGCACTCACACAGCAGGAGCTGATCTTTCACTCACAGTAAGACGTCTACTCATAATGTCACCAGAGTGTGTTTATATCTGCATAATGCCAGAATACGTCTCTCTCAGTGTGTGTTCGCTGAGCTGGCATGTCAGAATTCATCATTATTTGCACATAACTATACACTTAGATGGAAAAAAATATGGATAACGTTTTAAACTGACGTGTGAGATGTAGTGAGACGTCCACAAGAAAAGGAAGAAACAGTTTTAATCATTGTTAGAAGAATTAAAAAGGGCAGTTTGGGGTATTTGTATGACATTCTTGTTCCCCAGAGGAGGAACCCTTTTAACTGTAATGACCCCGTGACATTTCCTCTGTCCCCATGCGACTAATGTCGGATACACACTACGTGAGAATCAAGCTGATTCCATATGATCGTCTGCAAAGCCCTGAATGTTTGATCGTTTTAAAGATGATCTTTCCAGATGTTCCTATGGTGTGAGAGAGTATGAGAGACTCTGAAGTCCATCCTGGCCGCACCGATCTCAAATCGTAAATATCAAACATGTTCAATATATCCGATGGGATATCCTGTTGTGTGTGGGGAACCCCGAGGACAGCCGATGACGCAGTCACGTGGGAAAGAACGACAGCCAATAGAGAACCAAGCTGACTGAAGAAGGAAGGACAACCACCGTCGTCATGGCGGCCGCGGCTAACGCATGAGCTAAAGCTAAACGTGAAGCATAAAGTAGTAAGATGGAGCTCAGAGATGGAGGAGCAACTTGCTGATAAGTGTTTATTCAAAGTGTCTCCATGACTTCATCTGTCCATCCTTTGTGGACTTTCGGCACAAAGTAAAAACTAACATCACTAATTCTTCGTGCCCGTCCTCCTCCATGTTTGTTGATGCTGATGAATCAATGTGTTAATGTGTGGCGTGCCGTTTCTCTCCACACACTATAGGAACTGAACTGTTACATTTAACAGAACACGTCTTTATGTGTGGGGTTGCTCATATTTTGTAAATCAGAAAAATCTTTTAGCGTGGGCCAGCCTTAACTTAACATTTCTACACTCTAAGAAAAGTCCATAAAAAAACATGCTGATGTACGTACGGCGTTAATATGAAGGATTTTACTGTATTGATTTTTCACAGGAGTTTTAATCTTATTTTTTAAATACACATCGCATTGTGGGAACAAGAACCTCCGCTAGCACGAAAGTTGGAAGAAGCAGAGACCATCACACACGGCAAAGTTTAGATGTGGAGAAACCTTTCTTAAAATTCTGTGATAAAAAATCAACAATGAATGTCTAACCAGAGTGATTTATGTTCAGGACTTAACGTTAGGCTCGGTAACGTTTTGTTTTGTTGTTTAGTTCAGCTGTTGTCGGCCGTTGACGTTACCATATTTGCTAACTTATTTTGAGACTAACGCAAGTTTTGTATTGTAATTTCTGTTTTACCAATGCTTATATTTTAGACTTCAGTGGAGGTCAGGTAGAGTTAGCCCCAGTTAAGCCTAAGGCGGTCCACAGAGACCGATAGGTAACGTACAAATGCAGCGTTAGCATCTGTTTTCCTTCCAAAATGTAAAGGTTTGGCCTGCTGTTTGGCTAGGTACGGAGGATATACTGTAAATTTACAGAAGTGTCCATTTTAGGGTTGAAGAAAATGTCCGTAGATGGTAATCTTCTGCCAGGACATTATCCGTTTTTCTTGCAGTGTAGTCCCACTACTATAAGGCTCTAAGAAGACACTCTCACTAGTCCGATCGTCAGCGCGCTCCTCTGTAGTTGTAGATTTCAGGCGTTGTTCTCCTGCCACCATCTGTAGAAGCCATTTTACTGCCGGCCATTTTCATGTGAGCAACATGTGATTCACCACAGCGAGCCGCTGTCCTAATGATTTAGTTTAAACAGAGAATCCTATCAGTTTCTCCTCATGAGTGCTCTGTAAGTCCGATGCACAGTGTTGAGGAACTTCTGCACGCACGCCATCCGGCCTGAAGGCGGTTCAGCTGCAGATGAATGAGTCCAGTAACTGTCAGACTGCGTGTGAGACTCTGCAGCTGCAGTCACACACTTTTCCTCTCACTCCATCCATCCCTCCATCCCTCAGCGCTCTCTTCTTTCCATTACCAGCCTTGTCATCTTTCTATCTTCCTCTCTTCCTGTTCAGTATCCCTCCGTTTATCCATCATCTTTCTTTTCTTCTTTACCTCCATTTGCACATCACTGATTCATCCCCTCCATCTCTCCCATCCCTCCCATCCCTCTGTCTGTTTGTCTTCCTGTCAACTCTATATATGCATTTGTGAAGCATCAACATTTTGCACCATATTCAGGCTTAATGTGTCAGTCCTTTAGAATTCAGTCCTGGTTGATTTTTAATTTCTATTTGAGTGAAAACAGTGGAAACATACTCAGAGTTAAGCAGTCTGGAGTCTTTTTGTTCATACATGAGCATAGAAATAGAATAAAAAAAATATATTTATATGTACATGAGCTTCAAATTTCAGAATTATGTGAATATAGTAAAAAAAAAGAATTTATTTTGCAATACTTTAATCACCATTGAGTTACCTCATTTGGTGATACAAAGACTTAACAGACATTTATTTAAATTACATTTTTTGAGATTGTCATTTTAACAAGCATGACGTCACCCATTAGTTTGTAGACTGCCGTTTTAAAGCCTCGAGATCGGCATTTTGGCCGTCGCCAACTTGTTTTTTTGCAACCAGAAGTCACACGAGAGGGTGGAGCTAAATACAACCGAACGCTGAATAAGTCCTGGATCTAGAGCTGCGACGAAGAAAAACCTGGAAGAAATAAAAGCATGAATGAGTTTTTTAATGTCTGGAGGTGAGAGAACAACCGGATGAACCGGACCGCTGAGGAAGACACCAACGTCTGTCGTCTGGGGAGTCAAAGGTCGTGTCAGAATCAGAGACCAGATTTAGTTCGGTCAGATTATCTGCAGCTAAAAAAATGAACAAGTAGCTAAACACACACGGAGTCACAGAGCGAGTAGAAGTGGATTAGCAGTTACTGTGTACTTTTAATGTTTGTGTGTGAGAGGGATTAAATGATCAGGGTTCATCGCGTCTGTTATCAATCAGCCTCACTGAGAGCCTGCTAATCTCTGTCTCTCTCTCTGTGTGTGTGTGTGTGTGGTTTTTATTGGGTTTGTTCGCTCAGCGCCTCACTCCATCACCTCCCACTCCCCCTCGTTCTGTTTTTAATCATGTTTTTTTAATTATTCTTCTCACAATCAAGATTATTTTGCTGCTGTCAATCAGGACATCTCAGTGATCTTGGTCTCCTCTCTGCGGTCTCCGCCGGTCCCAACATGTCTAAAAACATTAATTCATCTCGTATTCTGCTAACCAAATGAAATAATTCAACATGTTCCCACTGCAGTTTCATGATTAAGAAACCTTGCTATAAAAGTGACTGTGAATATCTTTGACGTATCAGGCGGATAAATTAATTCATATCAAAATTAATTACACTTTTTATTGAAGAAAAGTTGAAACGGGCTGAAAATGAAAGTAGAACTCAGGAGACGGTATCTCGGCCAGGGTGATGGAAGGGGAAGTTGCCTCCAGCGTGTTCGGGGATAAAGAGGCAAATGGGCTGATGGGAAATGTAGTCTTCAGATGGAGTAAAGCTTTAATGTTCCAGAGGGGCCATTTGGTTTACAGCTTTGGCTTAGAAATAATACAAAACAATAAATCAAGAAAACTGTTGTCGTAGCATCGCCTCAGGAGCTCCGTCTAAACCCCCCCCCTCCCCTCGGGGCTCCTTACAATGCAACGCCCCCATACACACACACGCGCATGCACGAGCACCGCCGCATCGTAACTACTTCACAGCCACAGAGCGGAGAGAGGACCTCAACTCAACAACGCTACCTCATGACAAGTAACCGCGGCAGTGCTACTGCAGGGCTGAGGTTTCTCTTCCATTCTCCAGGAAACATGCGGCGGCGACACGCTTTGAGTTCAGGCTGGTGCACGCCAAGGGTAGAGTACAAGTAGGGAGGCAGGGAGGCATCTGATTGGTTCTTTCCAAGCGGACCGCGAGGCAGTGATTGGTAGACGTTTTTACAGGATTACAGCAGCTACAGATGACGGCTCTTTTCCGGTCCTTTTTCAGAGCTCATCAGTAATGGATCGCTGTCGGGGGGAAAGACCATTTCAACCAATAGAACAGATAGTGGAGACTGGAGAACATCGTCAACCCTGCCTTTAAGTTACGCCGCACCTGAAGTGGTGTATTTTAAGTACGGAAGTTACGTGACGACTAAATCAACTTTAACTTCTGGTTTCACACAGGATACGAACAGCGGTCTCCTGGGCGTATTAGGATATATATATACGAATTACAGTGCATTATAGCTTCGAACGATATAAGAGACCAGCCTGAACTCCAACGGGGTGTTCCCAGAAACACAATTCTTATCAATGCAGATTTTCTGAGAAGTATGAGTTTGTGTGTGCGCCTATAGTGAAAGAAAATGGAGAACAAAAGCTGCCGAGATCTTTATAATCACAAGTGTGCCGATTATCTAAATGTTTCCATTCAAATACGTTTCGTGTGCTGACTGCTGATATATATTATTTACTACATCCTGTGAAATTGTACCGTTACATTTAACACTAAGCTGTAAGTAAATTGTGCCCAGAGCCTCACAGAGACCTCCAGGGTTTTAAGTGTCCCTTGTTGCTTCTCTTTAACGGTAATCGCTCGTTAGTCTCTGTGTGAGAAGGTTTTAGCCACCATTCAGCCTATCCTCGGAATTATGTTTCATGCATGAACCACGGAGGAAAATTAGGAAAATTACGATCTGAAAGCCATTTCGTGGCACGGTTAAATCGCAGTGTGAGTCGGGTATTTTTGCTGCCACACTCTCCTTTTCTTTTAATCTC
The DNA here is from genome assembly GCA_916700685.1 of Adelosebastes latens. Classification (NCBI taxonomy): domain Eukaryota; kingdom Metazoa; phylum Chordata; class Actinopteri; order Perciformes; family Sebastidae; genus Adelosebastes; species Adelosebastes latens. The sequence goes on along the minus strand of CAKAKR010063614.1, from coordinate 38,727 downwards.
CTGATTTTTGAAGCAGTTCTCTTTATTTTTTTCCGTTGGACACGAGCGCCTCGATTCCACTAACTGCGGCCATTTTATTGAATAGTTCAATCAATAAGAGCCCAGAGGAAGTCTTGTTTCCAGTTATCCTTTGCAATCTTTCCCCCCTCATCCTTTCCTCTCAACCTCCTTTTGTGCCGCAAAAAAAAAGAAGCAATTTAGGGATATTTTTTCCGGGTGAATATTTGGTTGTTATTCATGCAGGAAGTGGAGTTTCAGTTTCACGACTCCAGTGAGTGTTAAAGCTCATTATTTTATACTACCACTCCTGCAGGCTGTTGTGTACTCTCTCTGAATGCAGATTGTCCTTTTGTGCTTTTAAAAAAGCAAAACAAAGATTTAAAATGTCATAGAAGAGTTTTTGAAAATCAAAAAGGATGCGTCTGAGGTCAGAACCGGAAGGCGAGGACTTCCCGCTGTCATTAAAACAACCCGCTCCATAAGACAAAACCATTAGGTGTCAGAGTTAGCGGCATGGCCTCTCATTACCAAGATGGCTGCTGCTTGTTCCGTGAAGGATAAGTAGCCATCAGAGCTGGATTATTGCAGAAAAACCCAATTACAGCCAAGAGCCCCTCAGAAGCACTGAAAGACGGGAGGTTGTCTCTTCTCTCTCTGTTCTGTTTTTACCTCCTGAAAGTTAAGAACACTTCGCCCGCCTCCCGTCACCGGAGAGCCCGTCGTCGCGTCTCTTCACACGGAGATGGATTTGAAAGAAACGTGCTTCCGAGCTGCTGCGGTGGATCGGGAGAGGCTGAGTGAGCCGGGTACATAAACACAGAGAGCATCCATTAATCATTTATTTATTAAAGGCTAACCTTTAACCAGACAGCTGTGATGAAACAAAACTATTAAAAAATAATTAGATTAGAACACAGCAGTCGTGCAAAAGGGAATGTGTTATCAGGTGAGGGTGCTACGACAAAATGAATACCAGTGTGTGTGTGTGTGTGCGTGCGTGTGTGTGTGTGTGTGTACCAGGTCCAGAGGTCCTCCATAGTATAGTACCTGTTCTTTTTTATGCTATATATGAAATAGGAGGTGCAGGTAGGAAACTGAGGGGGAAAGAGGGAGAAAGGTTGTAGGAAAAGAGAGTGAGAGAAGGGGAAGTTGAGGGTAAGGAAATGAGGAGGTAAGACATGGAGGAGGAAGAGGAAAGAAGGAGGGATGTAGGTAAGAAAGTAAGGAATGGAGGATGTAGGAAACGAAAGGAGGATGTAGGAAAAGAAAGGAGGATGTAGGAAAGGAAAGGAGGATGTAGGAAAGGAAAGGAGGATGTAGGAAAGGAAAGGAGGATGTAGGAAAAGAAAGGAGGATGTAGGAAAGGAATGGGGGATGTAGGTAAGGACAAGAGGATTTAGGAAAGGAGCAAAGGATGTAGGTAAGGATAAGAGGATGTAGGAAAGGAGCAAAGGATGTAGGAAAGGAATGGAGGATGTAGGAAAAGATAGGATGATGTAGGAAACGAAAGGAGGATGTAGGAAAGGAAAGGAGGATGTAGGAAAGGAAAGGAGGATGTAGGAAAAGATAGGAGGATGTAAGAAAAGAAAGGAGGATGTAGGAAAGGAATGGAGGATGTAGGTAAGGACAAGAGGATGTAGGTAAGGATAAGAGGATGTAGGAAAGGAGCAAAGGATGTAGGAAAGGAATTGAGGATGTAGGAAAAGAATGAAGGATGTAGGAAAAGAAAGTAGGTAAGGATAGGAGGATGTAGGAAAGGAGCAAAGGATGTAGGAAAGGAATGGAGGATGTAGGAAAAGAATGAAGGATGTAGGTAAGGATAGGAGGATGTAGGAAAGGAGCAAAGGATGTAGGAAAGGAATCACATCCTGATTCAAATGTTGTTGCTGGTAATAAATCAACTTCATTCATACAGCTTTTGTCAAAAGTCACAAAAGCTTCAGTCAGTTTTGAGCTGAAATCCACAGCATGTCGACACTGAGCTGTTTTTACTCTCTGAAGAGGGACATCGTCAGCTCGGTCTCAATTAAGGAACCAGTGACGAGGCGTGGATTCATAGCTGGAGTATATTAACAAAGTTAAGAAGATGTTGAAAGATCTGAAACTTCCTTTGAGATAATAAGAGGATTATATTCCTTCAGTCAGATGTGACCTGAGCCGGTGTCCCGAGGGTTAACCTGCTGTCCTCTCTCTTATTCTGTCCATTTATCGCCTCCCAGCTTTAATCATCCCTTCGGAGCTCAGAGCTTTGCTTCTTTTATTTTTGGTCTTTAAATTGGTCTTAAACTCGACTCCAGGCTGCGTTAAAAAGGTCTCTTAAAGTCTTCATTATGAAACCCGTAGGATCCCTGTGAATGAAACCTCCTCGGCCTTCCAAAAAACTTTCTTCTTCAAGTCCTCTATCATCTTCCCCTAATCATCCCGTCTTCTTCATCCGTCTCTCCTCTGCCTCCATCCCTTTCATTTAACGCCAGATCCACTTTGAAATCTCCTTCCTCCCCTTTCACATTTTTCCCATAATTCCAGAGGTCATTCGGTGCCTGCATCGCTGAGCGAGTACGAGTAGGCGACCGGAGGTGAGTGGAGAGGAATAGACGGCGTCTGTATCAGGATCTCTATTAACTTCTTGCTGACGAGATAGTCCTGAAGTAATGAGAGCAAGTGCTCCAGGTTTACGCACGCGTGCATGTACTGAACATCCAGCATGTTGCTGCACGTCTACTATTTCCTAGCTGTTGTTGCATCGAAGCTTTAAGTGAGAACTCATGAGATCAGACTCTTCGTACCGTTATTTGGATATTAAAACCAGGAAAAAAAGTTTGATCCATAACGCTGCTCATCTCTGTCAGAGTTATGGACTGGTACAAAAGGTCACTGAGGTCAGCGCGTGCAGCTGTGATAACTGGTTATGTCATAACACTGTGATTTAAATGTAAAAATATGCTGAGAATATAATTGAGCTGAATTTAAATGAATACTCAAATGTTCATTTTGATCAGGAGAGCGGTTATGTGATGAGAATCAGAATCATCCTCCATGCTGCGGATACTTTAACATCACATGGAAGACTACATGCTAACACTTTAGCATGGTACTCTCTTCAGCTGCATATGTTCAGTCTTTACCTGCTTCATCCACTCCTGGTTATCTAGAGCTTGATCAAAAGCTCCATTAGTTAATCTGAAATACTTAAATAACGCTTTTTCCTCAGTTATTTTAAGCCAAACCACCATCTTTTCCTAAACCTGACTAAGTAGCTTTATTAAACCTAAACCTAAGGAAGTTTTTTCCTGTTTTTTTAGTACCAGAATCGATATATTTGCTTAATTTGAGTCTACGTTGAGGTCCAAGGAAGTTGGCACTTTTATTGTTGTAGTGTGAGCAACGTGACGTCATAACCGTTCCGTATCCGTCAACCAAAACAAACCAGCATACATGAAGAATGTAGGATGAAAATCAAACATTTCTACTGTATTTTCCAAAGTAAAAGTCCCTAGAAGTGTATGATTCAACTGTTTCTCAACGTCTAGATCAGTGGTTCTCAAACTTTTTACAGCACGTACCACTACAGAAAATATTTGACTCTCCAAGTACCACCATTATGGTAAAACACAATACTTGTAGAATCACCATCCAAGTATTGTGATAATATAGAATCAGGAAATTGGTGTATCATCCCAGCCGCAGTGAAGACGGAAGTTTATTTTGAAAGATATCATCATAAGATATTAAAGGGACTGTTTGTAACTTTTTAAGTGTATAAATGTACCGTGTCGGGACACATGCACGCTCGCGTGTGGCCGGCGTCCCGCTCCTCTGCCTGCCTGCCTTCACTCAGACAGCACGCGCGTTCTCGCGTACTCACTCCACCTCTAGACGTGAACGCGCGCTCACTCCACACTGCTGAAGAGTTAGTTTAGCTTTGAGAATATCTAGTGAATGTACAGTGGACGTTTGTTCAGAAATAACTGCTGCAGCTCCTCCAGACCAACAGAGGTTTCCCGTGTCTTGTGAAGTGACGGAGCTCCGCAGAGAGAAACGTTGTTGATTCATGGAGAGACCTTCATCTGGTCAGCTAACATTACTGCCAAGCAGCTGAAATACAGAGTGATATTGTGTTTTTAGCTGACGTGTGTCTCCTCACTGTGTTGAGCGATGCTCCTTCATGTCTATGTAGAGCGAGCACAAGCGCGAGCCCGACGCTGACTTTAGTTGACTAACGGCCACAGGTGTCGCTGTTAAGAAGCATTTCTGAAAGTTACAAATAGTCCCTTTAAATGAACCGTTGTGTGAGAGTACGTTGAGTTGTTTAAAGCTAAAACACAATGTTTGCCCTAAACTTAACCGAGTGGGTTTTGATGCATAAACCTTAAGAAGATGTACTTTTATGTTGTTTTTAAATGTTACTGCGTAGCAGGTGCAGTGTTCCCACCTGACGCATTAGAGAAGGTCCTGATAACGCCCATTTAATCAGCTGATAACATTCAACACGGGGGGATGTTATGAAATGACTGCTCTTTTTGAGAGCTGAATAATAGTCTGTTATTTTTAAGCAACAATAAAAAATCAGTTGCATAGATGTGATGGAGGATGTACAGAGCCTGTCTGGGCTGTGTCTAGGCACACACACACACACACACACACACACACACATACACACACTCACACACACACACACACACACACACACACACACACACACACTCTCTTATACACCCACTCTCAGCTCTTCAGCGTGTTGGTCTGTTAGAGCTAATTTCCATGCGTGGGAACAAAGCATCATCATATCACATATCACAGCATGGACTCTTACATAATGACACACACACACACACACACACACACACACACACACACACACACACACACACACACTGAGAGAATCAGAAGCACTATGTTCATGCATACATAATCAAACATGTAATTTGTGTTATTGTAGCTGCCGTCATTAACACTTCAGAAGCTTTGAGTGAAGACCCTCTGGTTTCAAAGATGCTTGTTACCTACAGTACATGTGATCTGAACATCTGCGTTCACAGAGGAGCAGCGTCTCTGATTGGTGTGGCCGACCGGCCCTCAAACGCCGGCTCGACCCCGGCGGGTCCTCTTCGTGGTCACATTTCACCGAGTTTTCATTTCCATTTAGAATGACGGGAACAAAACCGGCTGGTGTGTGTGAAGGCAAACTCTGATTACAGGCTTTTGAAGGTGTGTGTGTCTGCTGCTCATTTGAATCTCCAGGGCTCTTTACGGCAGCCTTTGAAGCCAGGAAATAATACGGTGTAATCATACAGTACAGTACTCGAGCAGCAGTCAGGCCAGACTGTGTTTAGAGCGAGTGGCGGTGAATGGGACATTGTGCTGATGGGGTGAAAATGACAAAGTACCAGAGAGTGTGTGTGTGTATGGAGGGTTAACAGTGACCACATGATATAACTGAGCAAATACTAAATCTGTGAATGATGCATCAACAGCTGGTTGAGAAAAGAAGCCTCACCCTACTTCTATGTCCCAGTTGCATCTTTAATTTAATGTTTATCAGGGTTTTCTCTCCATGTACTAAGATATATGGGTATCTGCTAGGGATGCACCGATACCGAGTACAAGTACTTACATTTGGGTACTCTCCGATACCGAGTACCGATACGAGTACTTCTCTGTGTCAAAAGACCCTCGTTAACAGCCAGCTGGAGGGTGTGAGCGACACACGGCAGGCTGGGGAGTCCGGCATACGAGGCGGTGCGCCGCCACCGGCTCTAGGTCGGCTTGAAACACAGACCGAAGAATCTAACGCGCTACTGCAGCAGATAATAGCATTTGTAAACCTCTTCATGTTAAACAAGATAAAAAGCTTGTTGGCAGCTGATAAAATAAACCTTTGACTGACAAGTTAGAGAAGCAAGAGGCTAGCTAGGAGGTGATAGTCACTTATTATGCTCATTTTCAGGTTCATACTTGTATTCTGGGTTTCTACTAGAACATGTTTCTGCTCCAGCTCTAACTAGCTTTGTTTGAGGGCGTGCCAAACTAGCCGTTATGCAGATATGTTCCTGACATCATCACGTTACGGAAGAAACGGCGAGACTTCAAGCAAACGCAGCCAGTTCAGGAACAGTGTTTCTCGCTCCCTTTGGCATGCACTTTATAACTTTGCAGATCTTTAACATGTACAAAAACACACTAAAGGAAAGGGAAAAAGCACAAAAGCATAATAGGTCCTCTTTAATGTCTTCACATACACTCCTTTGTTCCCTTGAATAGCTTAATTTCAAACTGCAGTGTGCACCTTTTAGAGCTTCACTTTGCTGTAATCAATCAAAATCAGTTCATTTAGCCGTTGGAGGTCATGTCACCTTCATCTTAATATGACACTAAAGGATGATTTAAGGTTTAAAATGGAGGTAAATTTTGTTGAGACAAATGGAGGCCAACATCCTCTCGTTCTTTAAAGCCCCTATAGAGATTTGTATGTGATTATAGCAGCTTTCATATTATTCTGAACGTTTAGACTGTTTTCTTTTAATTTACACAATCGAACATTTGGCTTCAGGTGAAGTCTCGACTTAATGTCTACCTTATTTACCTTTTTTCTATTTCTGTTTAGCGTTTGTAATTCCACACAGCGTAACTCAAGAAGACGCTTGGTAATGGAAACTCCGTTGTGATATTTTAATTGTCCATTTAGAGCTGACATTGGAAGTGTTTCCTCTCTCCATCATCCTGCTTCCTCTCCAAACCTCGAACCTCATTTCTCTAACCTTGAAACGGGCTCACAAACTCTGTGCCAACATTGCTTTATGCCTCACCGTTAAACAGAAGGACAAACAGTGAGGGTGCACAGCAGAGTCCATATAACCCAGATCAGACCCGGTATGTTTAAAGATCGCCCCCCCCCCCCCTCTCTTGGCTGAGTCCCGCTCCGTTTTTAGCCCTTCGGTGTGTATTTTTGGGGAGTAAATCGGCGGAGAACATCTAGTCTCAGCACGTTTTCCTGTCTGCTTTATAGACCTGCAGACTCATAAAACACAAAGGGAGAGAGGGGGGAGGCCTGACGCAACAACTTCACTCAGCTGCAAGACTCAAACAGCTGAGTAGGAGCATGGTAACGGGGAAGAAAGTTCCAACATTACACCCATATAACATCTGGTAATATGCATGCTCAGTTGCTAGTCGGGTTTCTCATCACTGCATTGACATCGTCAAAAAATTTAATCATTTTTATTTTTTTTTAATAATATTACCTTTGCTTGATTGTCGTTGGGCGTACATATTTTTGTTATTTTCATATTTGTATGTGATTATTTTGTATTTTATATGTTATACTACAAGTCACAAGTCCGACCGGGCTTGTCTCTCTCAGGTGAACGGGTGTCCCGAAGTGCTTGTAAGCAAATAAATCGATCTTGAATCGACATCCGACTGTTGGCTGCCGCCGCTATCTGCCGTTATGAACTGTATAGTATAGAAGTAAACAGAAGAAAGACCTTGCGTCACATAAGCAAGTAGATATATTGCAATTGTTCTTTTTAATTTCATTTTAGAAAAACTGTCCTAGTGTAAAGAACACATCAGAAATAAACCAGTTTAGAATAGGTAGAAATAACACATTTATAATGCATGCTAAAAAAACTGCCCCAAACTGCATGTGATTATCATAAAGTGGGCATGTCTGTAAAGGGGAGACTCGTGGGTACACATAGAACCCATTTACATTCACTGATCTGGAGGTCAAAGGTCAAGGGACACCTGTGAAAATCATCATGACAGTTTTTCCTCTCCAAAATGTAGTGTAAATTTGGAGTGTTATTTAGCCTCCTTCTTGACAAGCTAGTATGACATGGTTGGTACCGATGGATTCCTTAAGTTTTTCTACAGTTTCATATGATGCCAAACTCCGAAATATTAGCAGCTGGGTCCGATTGGTGGCCTGATGTCGGTCAGTTGATTAAACCCGATCGTTAAATAATGACTGACAGAGGAACGCCATCTTAACTTCACCTTTCAAACTTCCATAAAGTCTTGCGTGCGTGACCTTCCTTCAAACTGTCCTGAAGTGGTCGGTGTGACGGGCGAAGTGCGAGCTGAGCTGCAGGTTCGTCACGCAGCAGGACGAAGCAGCCGTCCCGACCAATCACAGGCCACGCTTAGCGGAAGCGACAGGCCTCGCTTAGCAGGAGAAAACCTGAGCGAGTCATTAGATGGATGTCCAGAACGATCTGTCACAACCTGCCTGTGAGCACACACTGTTACACACCACACTGTTACACACCACACTGTTACACACCACACTGTTACACACCACACCGGTGCATTAAAACACTCACACAGCACGTTCTCACGCTTATCAAAAGTATTGTTGCATACTTCAAAGGGATGATGGAAGAAAGGAGAGACGGAGGAGAGAAAGAAAACGATGAAAGACCCTAAAAGAGAGCGAGAGAGAGAAGTAGAGAGCAGCAAAGGATGATGGGAAAACAGGGAGGTAACAAGACGGAGACGGGTCTTTCTATCTGGTCTGCTTTATTATTCGGTCTCTCTCAGACCTCTAATGTAATAAAACTGTTGCACCTGCAACCATAAACTTGAAAATGAACACACACACACACACACACACACACACACACACACACACACACACACACACACACACACACACACACACACACACATACACATACACACATACACAGAGGTGCTGGCGTTGATGATTTCCCATCATAAGGCCATAAAGCCTAAGTGGGTGATAAATATCGGCTGAGTGATGCTTAACCCACGCCGCCTCGCTGTTTAGCCTGTTGCCATGGTGATGGACCCGACGGTCGTACTGGGAGGGAGAGGGAGTATGGGAGGAGGAGGAGGAGGAGGAGGAGGAGGAGGAGGAGGGAGCACTGGGAGCGTTGCTCTCTCCCAGTGTGATCCTGAGTCACATTTATACAGCTAGAGAACAACTCCACTGCTGTAACCAATCACTTTACACTGCTGCTGACAGGGAAACATCATAACTAACATTTTGCTTATTGGTGCAATTTCTTTTTCTATGAACAGAAACCTATGGCATCAGAATAATGTTTGCAGTCTTCTGGAGCGTTTTATACTTCATACATACTTTATGTGGCCTTTATTTTTCCCTCATGGTTTCATTTTGAATCGTAGGAGATTATGTATTTAGTGTGTGTGTGCGTGCATGTGCATCTGTGTGTGTCTACAGGTAATCTTACATACTGCTGGACCCGTTAGCCTAATATTTTTTGTGCTCATATATGACGGTTGCAGTGATTCACACGTCCATGTAGCAGTGTGGGCAGTGAGGTGGCAGAATCAGTACATTCACTCCACATGAAATAGTGAAACAGGGCTGAAGCCGACAGTACGGAGAAACATCTGAATCAGAATCCGGTTTATTGTCAATACAAGAAATTTGCTTTGGTGTTTTGGAGCATAAACAAAAAAATAAATAAACATGGAATAGAAAAAAAAATAGGGGGATGTGCAAAGGTTCACAGTATGAAGAATAAAAATAATTAATTACAGAGAAACTAAAAATAAAACTCTCTCCTGTGCTTCTTCTGTCATTTCTTTCATTTGTTCCATGACAAAGACAAAACGCCGTCGCGCGTCCTCAGCAAGTCGGCATCGATGCAGGCTCGCTGTTAGAGGGTTATATAACCCACTTCCACTCCCCACTAACTGGTTTGGGATGGCACTTGGCGGACTTCCTCCTGTGTTCTTTTTTACTTTACCTTTACTTCTTTGGTTCCTTTCCTTCCTTCCATCCTTCTTCCTCTCCTCTCCTGTGCAGCGTTTCCATCCTTCCTTAACTTACTACCCTCTCTCACTATATTCTACCCAAACAGAATGGCTTTCCAGTTGATCAGTGTGATATTTAGTGACAGAAACACAGAAGGAGCCTCCGGGTGGGAGATGAATTTGTGCATGCGTGTGTGTGTTGTATGTGTAGCTGTGGTTGTTTGTGTGGACGGAGCTGTGACTTCAGTATATAACAGATGCGTCGTGCCTCCGGAGCGGCGGCGCCACACGCTTTGTTCGGAGAATCAATCCCTCCTCTTAAAGGTCAACAATAATTGCAAAAAACTGTGGAGGCATGAAGGCCTAATGAATGCTTAGAGAGCTTCATAACACATCAGAGCTATTATACATCAAACCGCTGCAGGCCGAGGGCCCGCTTATCTGCCCCCCCGCTCCTACATCCACACTACGCTGTCATTGAGCACACCAGATAATGGTAATCTTAACATTTACCAATTCCTCCTCTGCCTCCTTCCTCTTTTTTTAAGCTACATGAAATAGCTTTTAGGTCATAATTACTACATGAAACAGGATGTTGGGCTGAGGCTAGAGCTGTTTTCAGACTGATGGTTGGACTGCGTTACATTCCTCATTCGTTTCAATGAGATCAACGTGGAAGTTTGGCTGCAAAGTCATCTGCAAATAAGTCGATCCTATAGCTCAACTTTTGCCAGTCCAGCATCAACACACTGCACGGGCCAATCATGTGCACCTTGTAGCTTCCAGCAATGTGCTACTTCATGTGTCTACAGTGCAAGAATAAAGACAGAGGAGTGAATTGCTGCTGCTCTGAAAACTTTACAGAGCTTTACTATCTCGCCTCAACGGAGTATAAACCACAGTGCAGTGTCTTGACTCATTTTAAGGCTTCATAACAGGCTGTTAAATACGACAGGATTGATTGTGGTGAATAATGACTGTCTTCTCTCAAAGGCAAAAGAGCAAGTAGTGTGATGTTAGAGCTGCAAAGGTCTGGAGGAAATGGTTGGGTCAAAAAACTGTCAAACGTTGACACAAGTAGTCGTGTTGTCATTCAATTGACAAGCAAATTTGAAGGGAACTTCTGAAATGTTTCAAAAAAGAAATGTGAATTAGATGTGTTTCCATCAGCTGGTTTGGAGTGAATAAACTCTGCTACAGTGTAGTTTGGTCACAAGTTGGGGCTATAGGCTACGCATGGCTGTTATTCTGCCAGTAAACAGAGTAGAAGAAGACGTAGAGGTTGTGAACCGGAACAAAACAATTCTCCTTGGAGAGAGGTCTTCAGGAATTAGTTTCAATTGGGCAAGTTTTAATAGCTCTTCCATGTCAGCTGGTATTGGCCATGTTTCATGATGCTTGGAGACGAAGACAAGCGTTCGCACGTTATGGGAATATTCGGTAAGACACCGACAGCAGAAACAGAATAGAAGTTTGCCGTTTCTACTGCGATACTTCAAATATGCATAAAAATATGTGAATGGAAACAAAACTAGTGATTTGCTTTTCATTTCTTGTTTCCCACCGACCATCAGTGTTGTTTTCGTTTAGCCATGAACGAGATCTTTCCTTTAACCACGTAGTTGTAGTTACTTACCTTAACCCCATCAGTGGAAGATCAGCAAACAATGGTATGTTAACAGTTTTGGAGGGATGTGACAGTGTCTTCTTACAGGTGTCATTTTGAAAGGCGATGATGAACATCACGTCCTGGTTTCTATTTCATCTTGTCACAGGTACCTGTTAGCAACACGCCCACGCTACCTGTAACAGCCCCGTGTGTGTTTTTATGACCATATAGAAAGGGAGTTGATCTGGAAATTAGTGTCTATAATTCAGTGTGGAGCTGTCGCATAATGTCACACTCTTTGAAATCAGCACATTTCAGTCTCATGGACTAAAGTTAAAGCAGACTGGGAGTCATATTCAGCCACGTTCCTGCTACTGTGTCTGTACTCGTAGGTGTTTTTAACTGCATCCTGCATCTCCTCCTCTGCTTTGCTTCCTTCCTTCCTTCCTCCACACCGCAAGCTCCTTGTTCTTCCCACTATCCTCCTCCCTTTATGATACCTCACATCCTCCATTCCTTCCTTGGTACCTTCCTCCCTGCCCTCTCCTCCATCTCCATCCTCCCTCCTCCTCATCAGTAGGCTGGACGAGTGTCTCCACTCAGCCATATTAGTTGAATTAAGATTGCCACAAGCAGACGCGGCGATAACTCCATCGCGTCACCATGGCAACACACAATCACACGCATTCGGATGTGAGTGTGCACACAAACGCCGTGCACACAAATGCCATGCACACAAACGCCATGCACACGCTTGGAAGCAGCAAATTATGTGTGAGAGAATGCAAGGATGCAAATAATCAAGTTGTTCACACACACACGTCAATCATCTATTTATGTCTCTCACACACACACACACACACACACACACACACACACACACACACACACACACACACACACACACACACACACCTATTCCTGTCCACATCAATACACTTCTCGCAGTGAGTGCACTAAGAGAGAATGAACAGACGGCGAACACAAGCGTACGATCAAAGCAGGGGAGTGTTTCAGTACGCTGTTCGCAGTGTGTGTGTGTGTGTGTGTGTCCAAGTACATTACAGCGTGTAAGTGTATTATAAGTTTCCCTCCAGTGTCTGCCAGCACCGTGGTTCAGTGCATTGTGTGCAGGTTTAAGCTCATTTCTGAGCAGCGAGGAGGGGAATAAATGGCTCAAGTGTAACTGAAACAGGAAATCAGCCTCTGAAGTCGCTCTGAATGTTCATTTAAGGACTCGCTTTGGACACGATGAGCGTCCACACTGAGAACAGCCCGCCGCTTAATAATAATAGAGACTGTGATGTTGGTGGGGCGTTGCTTTAGGTACAGGTATAAATACAAGAAGTCCAGGTTGGGTAACATTTGATTTTGAAGGTTTAACAGATGCCAAACACAATGGTTCATAATGCTACGTGTATGTAAAGGAGTTTGTCAGTTAAAGGTTTTGACTCGGGTGAAAGTAGCTCATGCCACACCAGGCAGCGGCGAAGTGCAGATCACCGCAATAATTCATTATTTTTGCGGTCGAGAGGCGTGTTCATGTGTGTCAGAGGAGAAGAAACTCTTTGTAACACAGGTCAACATGTGACAGGAGTCACAGGATCTGTTTGTTTGTTTCTCCTCTGTGGCCGCACTTCGCCGCAAAAGGTTAAAACTTTTCCCAACTTTTAGTTTGGCTGCACTTCATCGCAGAACTCGCTGAGCTCGGGAGCGGCCACCGCAGCTTTCCATCGGCATTGAATGGCAGCTCGCTGTGAATTGATTGAATTGATGCTGATGTGAATTCAGCATCAGAGGTGGATCTTTACTCTGTTTGAAGCACTGATACTTGAAGTACTTGACTTTCTACTTTTACTTCCTTCAGCTGTATTCACCTCAGAGCTGTAGTTTCTAGTTCTTTTGAATATTCTAATTTTACATTCAGCATGGGGTGAGCAAACACAGCCTCCCTCTTTCATTCCTTCAACCACCTTCTTGAAAAGGTCGGCGTTGTGATATCTGTTCATATCCAAAAACCTGTTGATATTCAAGTCTTTGGCTGTAAAGGGGCAAGAGGCCGTGTGTCACAAACTGCAGTCAAAACCCTGATTGACACTCATATAGTATATTTAGAGAAAACTTTATCTTGTGAGGGAGAATTTTGAGTTTTGCATTGCCACCTACCTACGATAAGTAAATGATTTTACTGCATAAATCAAAATCAAATGCTGCAAATCATCAATAACCAGATTGAGTGACCACCTCAAACACTCTCTCTCTCCACCAAAAATCTACTTCCTGCTCGTATTGGTGTCTCTTCCTCCGTATCCCGACATACGTTGTAGTCATCCACTGTGATCTGCTAATGAATCTCTCAAGGGTAGAGGGGAGGGCATTGTGTGTGTGTGTGTGTGTGTGTGTGTGTGTGTGTGTGTGTGTGTGTGTGTGTGTGTGTGTGTGTGTGTGTGTGTGTGTGTGTGAGAGAGAGAGAGAGAGAGAGCTGCTACCATTTTTCTGCTAGCGTCAGCAGAGCCAGTCAATGCTAATGGACAACAACATCACGCTTAAGTGTGATTGGATAAGGGGTGAGGCAAGAAAGGGGGTGTGCACATTGTGAGTGTGTGTGTGTGATATACTCAAGGCCTGGTTAGTGCTAAAACTCCCTCCACACACACACACACACACACACACACACACACACAGACACAGCCTCCTCTCCTGAATCCTTAATGAACTGAGCTGTGGGAGTCTGCAGACGGAGGCTGTTGGTGTTGGTATATTAAATCACTGGTACAGAATCAGAAACACGCCGCCTTCCTTCACCAATAAAAGACGTGGATGTTGAACCATTTCAAGGCCGGCGGAGACGCGAGAGCTTTAAGCGCAACAGCTGCTCTGCCGAGGAGAAACCAGAGGGGTGATGCAACTCTCAGGACTAGAGACGATTGGTTCAGTGTTGAGAAGTGAGGCGAGCTGCTGGTCGCAGAGCTCTTATACAGAACACACAATGTTGATGCAACATACACAGAGGAGCAACACTTAAATGTGTCTGCAGCCGTGGGTTGTTGATCTTTTTGTGTAAAATGTCAGAAAATAATGAACAAAATATGGCCATCACAATTCCCCAGAACGCGAGGTCACATCTTCATATGTGTTGTCAGCAGCGTAACATAATTGTGATTGTCTCCGGTGCAAATCTTTTTCTTGGGCCCTCATCCCAAACACAAACGCACGCTCGTGCACACACAACAACCACTCCACACAATTGCAAAGCAGACAGTAGCTCTGCCACCATGGAGAGGCTCACCATGCAACTCCCATCATGCAAACCAGCCTCAGATCAGCACCACGGACACGGAGCAGCCGGAGCACCAGGTTTATCAACGCTGCTGTAATTTAACAGCTTGCTCTGGACTCAGCGGCCACGCAGATTTCAGTAGATGCTCGTTTTCCAACATATGACACGTAACAATTACAGTGCTACAGATTTAAATCCAACTCCTCAATAACAAAAAGAATCCAGTACTCCCCCTTTAGAAGTTTATCCTACCGGTCTCATTAACAATACTGCTTAAAAACTGTGTCCTTTTTTATTGGAACGTCCCGACCGTGAGCGACGCAGCGCGACGTGGCACGCCGCTTTGAGCTGAACTGTTGTCAGACGCCCAGCTGTTTCTATTTATTCCTGTCGCTCGCCTTGAAAGCGCCGCAATGGACCAGGAGCGGCTGATTGGTGAAGTTGAATTGAGGAGTTATCTTTACGATACCTCCCCATTTCACTATAAAAACCTAAATAAGATGGCAGCTGGCTGGAGGGAGATCACCAGATAGCTGAAAGTTTCCTACTTCTGTTGGCTGTATTGTATGTGTCATTTCCAGTAAATATCAAGATATTAAACGTGTGCTTTCTGTTTAAAAAGAACAAAGGAAGGAAGAAAAGTGGTTAGGTCTCCAGTCTGATCTCAAGCACACAGCTGATAGGTCGCCTACGTGGTTCGTTTACATGACGTAACAGAAGTGGATATAACGGATTCAGTGTGGACACGGTGTAGGAAGGTGATTTTTGGGCCCCTGATAGCGTCTGCACCGTCGATATTTACACCGCTGTGTCTTGTTATTTCAACCAACAGTCTGAAACATAAAGACACATACAATGCTTCAAATCTTCACATTTGAGAAGCGAGAACCAGAGAAGAAGGAATGACGTCAATGATATCAGTTAACATTCTGAGACTGTTGTGGTGCAACTTTATGTCAGCATTTTCCCTTAGTAAGGTAAAAATATAAGGAATGACCTTTAACACCGCAAAAAGGTCTCAGACGGACTAAAACTCACCAATAACCTTCTCACAGCCTGCCTCGTTGTTTTCTCATAACTTGATTATCAAGCTTTTGGCAGGAAACATACATTGAATATTGAACTTAATATTAAATATTGATATGGCCCAGAGGCTGAGGGTCTGCTGCTGCAGATCTGAACAGCCTCCTCCTTCTTCCTCTCATTGTGAGTCGCTCTGCGTCAGTGAAACGGCCTGAGACGTTCACGTGAAAGCGCCGGCGTTATCACCGCGACTATCTGTGTTTACAGCTGCAGAGAGTGATCAGGCGTGCTCGCCGCGACCCTGGCGCCCAGGGGTCGACCACGCGAGTCACCGCTCAGTGATCCCTCACAGCACCTCAATTAACCTCCGTGGGTGAAAGTAGCTTGTATATCTTCTTGAGAGAAAAGGCCGAGCACCCTGAGTGTGAGGTTATGGAAACTGAATGTGCTGCCGTGATTAATGAGGGGAAGGAGAGGATGGAGGGATGAAGGAGTGGAGTAATGGTGGCAGGGAAGATGAAGGAAAAAGGAAAAGGAAGTAAGGATGGAGGACAGAAGGAACTGCGAGGAGCGCGGTAGGATGGAAGCTGAAGAAAGACGTGACTAGAATCTCAAAGCGGTGTGTTTTATATTTCCCTTCATTGATGTGAATATCTGGTGGGAGACATTCACGGTAATGACGCAGACGTTCCGTTTCATAGTTACTCAAAAATGCCGCATATCCTTTTTTCAAAGAGCGTTAGAAAAGAATTTCCAAATTCCCCTTTAAGTGGCTGTAAAGCGTAGAGGACACAGTTTGTAAAAGTGTAATCATATTGTCAGCTGAGTTACCTATTATCCCTTAAACGTACCAAGAATTTCCACCATTTTTGTGTCAGTCAATTTTTAAAAAGCAGTCTCCAGTATTTCTAAATGGCAGGGATTCTCATTTCCTCTGACTCCAAGGACGGCCTTTAATACACTTTTAATAGCATTCACACAGACGTCTGTCAAAGGCGTTCACAGAAATTTAAATTTCCATCTGAATGGAGAACCGTACAGGATGTCGGTCTTTAAATCCGAGCATACCGGTGCCGTCCTCTGGCAGCGGAGCGTCTCGACCTCGGGGGCCGAGACCGCGTACGGCAGGAGGTGAAGTTCACGAGGTTAACACACGGGGAGGAAGTCAGTGTAAAGATTAAATGGAGGCACCAGATGCAAATTAAAGTTTAATGTGGTTGTAAAGTAAAAGTAAGTGCACTCAGATTAGCTTCACTGGTCTCAAAATGTCTTTATATCTAACCAATCAATTAAATGTGTGTTATTTAACGTTTTTAATGCTCTTTGAAAATGGACCTGCAGTATAACTTTTCAAGTTAATAGATGAATCGTTCATTCCAATGTCAGAAAGTGTCAGAAAACGGTATAAATGCCTGTCACAGTTTCCCAGAACCCAGAAAAAAGGTGATGTTTTAAGTCAACGTATTCTCATAAAACGGTTCGTATGATATCTCACGAAGTTATTCCTCATTTTTTGTTCGTCTTCCTACGAATGTCCAGCATCAATTTCCACTGCAGTATTTTCAAAATAAACTTCCATCTTCACAGGAAACAACTTAATTAGATTTTGATTTTTACCACTTAGTTAGGTTTAGAAAAAACATCAACTTCTTTAGGTTTAGGCAAGAAAACTACTGAGTGAGGTTTAGGAAAACATCGACTTCGTTAGGTTTAGGCAAGAAAACTACTGAGTGAGGTTTAGGAAAACATCGACTTCGTTAGGTTTAGGCAAGAAAACTACTAAGTTAGGTTTAGGAAAACATCAACTTCGTTAGATTTAGGCAAGAAAACTACTGAGTTAGGTTTAGGAAAACAGCGACTTCGTTAGGTTTAGGCAAGAAAACTACTGAGTTAGGTTTATGAAAACATCGTATTTGTTAGGTTTAGGCAAGAACACTACTTAGTTAGGTTTAGGAAAACATCGACTTTGTTAGGTTTAGGCAAGAAAACTACTTAGTTAGGTTTAGGAAAACATCAACTTCTTTAGGTTTAGGCAAGAAAACTACTTAGGTTTAGGAAAAGGTTGACTTTGTTAGTTTTACGCAAGAAAACTACTTAATTAGGTTTAGGAAAAGATGGTTGTTTGGGTTAAAATAACACTGGAAGTTGCGTAACTTAAATACGGAAGTTACGTGACAAATAAATCAACATTGACTTCTGGTTTCACACGGGACATGAACAGCGGTCTCCTGGTGAAAATTCAGTGTTTTTTGACCCACCCATCAACCCCGACCTTCCTCCCTACGCGGTGGTCATTCAACCTGATATCCTGGGATGTATAGAAATTACAGTGTATTTACTTTTTGTAGGTATAGCTACGATCAGTTTATTAAAACAGCTTGTTGCAGTCAAAAACCCAAAGATATCGAAATTACAACAATACAAGCACAGCCGATTTTCTCATGTGAGAGGCTGGAACCAGACAATGTTGTGGTGTTTTCTACTTAATAAACGACTTAAATGATAAATTGATTATCATAATTGTGGGACAATCAGATACAAATTAGTGTCAGTTTAAGCAGTTTAAATGTTCAGCTTCACATTCTGGATAATTCTCTAATTAAAGTCTGGAGCAGAGAACGTTTCCAAACCCTTATTTACTCCGAGTCAGAGTAGCAGAAGTAGATTTTGGACAGATTCCTGAGTTCAACAACCAAATGTCGCTGCTTATTCAGGCAAACATGATTGACAGTGATGTCTTTGATGCCGCCTAAGAGGCTGTTGGTGCCGACTAGCCAACAAGATGGTGATAAATATTGTGTTTGGCTGCTGGTTGAAAGTCCATCTCATCCAGTTCACATCAGTCAGGACTTCATAACCTCCAATAGTTCACATATTTCAAGCATTCATGCGGCATTCAATGAAATTAACTAGTGATGGGCGTGCAGCAGAATATTTTACGCTCTAATGAGCATGCACCAAATATCTCAGATTGAAATGTGAAGACCAGAGCACTGTTTGTAGTTGTTGTTGATGGCGATATAAAAGTCCGTGCAGTTAGTCTGGCACTGTTGATAACTGGAAAGTGCCTTTCCCGAGCAAGGCCGCCGTCTGAAACTCACTACAAAGCTTCTTTCTTTCTCCACTTGAATCACTTCTACAGTCTCAGAGTGGACCAGATAACGCAGCTAATGGCTCTTCCAAAAAATCCTCATACGACTTAATGGAAGTTCACTCTTTTTGAATCTGGGAGTGAAATAGGACTTTTTCCGCTTTCTGACAGCAGGAAATAGACAATCGCACCACTCGTGAAATTGTATCTAAAGGTCACTCTCTGAACTGGAGTATGAAGTAGTTATTTTTTATCTCCCTTTTCGCCCTTTTTTACGTGGACCACTGATGTAGATACCCCTCAGAAAGGTTTCTTACACCGAGTAATTAGCAGTTCTACACCTGAATGAGTCTTAACAGCTTCCTTATATTGGAAATGTGGTTTTAAGCAGTAAATAACTGATTTGGTGTTTTGTGTGTCTAAGAGTGAATACATTTAGTTGAATGCATTTTAGACCAGAGACTTTATATAAGAAGTGGACGTTGTCACCGTGACGTCACCCAGTGGTTGGTGGACTACGGTTTTGAAGCCTTGAGTTCGACATTTCGGCCGTTACCATCTTGGTTTTTGACCGTCACCATCTTGTTAATAATTGATTTCCAATAAATATACATATATTTGCATAAAGCAGCATACCTGCCCACTCCCATGTTGATAAGAGTATTAAATACTTGTCAAATCTCATTTTAATGTACATTTTTGAACACATCTTTTGACCTGAAATCACCACAGAACTTCTTACTGAGTACCTACTAGGGGAAATGATGCTCGCATACTTGAACAATAATAACAAAACAACTGGACTTGGGTTTTTTAAGGCACATTTCCTTTTTTCTCTCCATGCTGCCTCAGCATCTGTCAGGCTCTTACTGCAGGTTGAAGTCAGGATACCGATGGGGGACCTGTGCCTTGTCACATTTAGTCTCAGCAGGACGGGTGAAGGACAGCAGGCTGATTCAGGACAAAACCTGGTTCAAACCCAGGGCACCTGAGCAGAATAAATGCTGTGTGAGGGTAATGGAGTGGGATGATGGCTACTTATACCTTCCATAAATATGCTACTAGACAAAACACAGACGTTGTCACAGAGTCATCGGACAGTGAAAGTGCTCTGTGTGAGAAGAGGGGGCATAAACTTCGACGTATTTTGCATTCTAATGTGCTGCTTTCTATTCACCGCGACCGGCTCGACTCGCCCACTAAACCCTGCAGGGATTTATTTCCAGGGCGGTGTCTCGGTTATCGCGTGTAAATAAAACTTATTTTCCTCTGAGATTGAACTGACTGATGGAAAACATGTGGTGAGGTATAAATGCTGAGAACCCTTTAGTGCCACACTGATGAAGAGCTGAGGCCCCAAACATTCGTATACGTTCACGAATCCCCTCCGGATTTTAAGATCGACAGACAATAAATGAAGGTAATAAAGTGTGATGTGAGTGTGGCCCTTTTTTATATTCCTCATATAAAATTTAACTCCTCTAATAAACATTAATTGTTTCTAATGTTTAATCATTTTGAAGAAGGCGTTCGATGTTTATTATTTTTATTAAGGAATGCATGATTAACGTTTAGATTATTATTTATTTTTTTTAATTTATTTTCTAAATTTTTATCACAAACAAAATAAAAGTAACATATACAGACAGACAAACTGAATATATCTGAGTTTTAGTGAGACAAACAAGACATTTGAAGAGGTTACCTTGGACTTTTGGAACTTTTGATGGACAGTTTTGACGATTAAAACATTAATAAAAAAAAAATTTACGGATTAATTGATTATAAAAATGATAGTTTCAGCTTTAATTCAATTTCTGATTGTGCGTCTTTATCAAAGTTTATCATACAAGTAGGAAGTATCATGTAATAAGAGCTAAATACTGATAATGAAGCTTTATCTTCTTAATTAACCAGAAAACTGTAGAAACCTGAACTATGACAGAAAGTCCTGAGATGTTTTCCTCCCAAGGCGCAAACATCCGTGACGTCGACAGATCTCAGAACAGTTTCTCCTCGGTGTTCTTCAGCGCCGCATCCTGCTGAGATCATCAGACCCAGTCACCGGAGGCAGAGGAAGAGTTAGTGTGTGTGTGTGTCACTAGTCATTGTGCATGATCCAGCATCACTTTATACTGTCCCACACACACACACACACACACAGTCTGTCCTCTCCTTATCTGTCCTCCTAAGGAGACGATTTACGAGCAGCGCTAGACGTCTCAGGCCATCGGATCATGAAGGCTAACTTTCTGTCAGGACACAGCTGCCCACGCACACACACACACACACACACACACACACACACACTGGATACACAACGACACAAAATCCAGTAAATTTTATGCTGCTACAAATCCTCCTACGTACGCTGCCGTTGGACTGACTCAGGTTGACTTCTACATTCACACAGATACAGCCTCACACACACACACACACACACGTACACCCGCTGCGAGCTACTTGTGGAGGAAGACGAGGAGGTTTTATGTGACTCTGGAGGGCTGTTTGATAGAAGTCATTATCTGATTCCTGCTCTAACCTGATAGAACTGGATATTATAGCAGCGACTGTGTGTGTGTGCATGTGTGTGTGTTCCTCTGGCTATGCGGTGTTATTTGTTTGTCAGTTCTGCTGTCAGATTGTGGCGGTGGGGAGTTGCTGTACATGCACACATTTCCAGTCGGCTACACACACTCCTCCTGCAGGTAATCAGTTTAAAGGCACGCTGATTTTTGGGGGTTTTGTACCTAAAAATAGTCACGGTGGAGTTTTTAAAGCACCAGCAGAGAGCTATCTTCAAAGTGACTCTGTGGTGGAGGAGCTAAAGAACATGTTAAATCAGTTATACCACCTAATGTAAAACTATAAACAGTCACACTGAGAGCATACCTGGATACCTACACATTAGATTATATTAAAATAGTTAATCGCGTTTAATCGCAAATGAATCACACATTTTTCATCAGTTCAAAATTAACCTTGAAGGGAGATTTGTCAAGTATTTAATACTCTTATCAACATGCAAACCCTCACAGGTACGGCATTTAGCATAAAACAATATGCTCCAATCATAACATGGTAAACTGCAGCCCAACAGGCAACAACAGCTGTCAGTGTGTCAGTGTGCTGACTTGAGTATGACTTGCCCTAAACTGCATGTGATTATCATAAAGTGGGCATGTCTGTAAAGGGGAGACTCGTGGGTACCCATAGAACCCATTTACATTCACACATCTGGAGGTCAGAGGTCAAGGGAACCCTTTGAAAATGGACATGACAGTTTTTCCTCGACAAAATTTTGCCTAAGTTTGGAGCGTTATTTAACCTCCTTCATGACCAGCTAGTATGACATGGTTGGTACCGATGGATTCATTAGATTTACTAGTTTCTTCACCAGTATCTTCACTCTAGCTTTAAATAGCTAACTAAAACTGAGCCCGCTACAACCTAAAAATTGCAAGTTATGTTGATACGTTATTATTCCGTTAACTTGTTGACAGCTCTAATACAGATGCAAACTATAGTGAGCAACACATTAAAATCCGCCGCTGCTATTTGGCTCATTAGGTGCAACAGTTTTTGGTTGGACATTTGGCTTCAGAATTTGGGACGTGATATTATTTGAAAGTGTAGATCCCCTTTTCCACCACAGGAATTTCCCCTTGGGACCAGGAGCCTTTAGAGGGACTCATTATGTTTTGATTGAAGGGACCAGGGTCAAAATTAAGTTCCAGGGACATTTTACCCCCCCCACAAAAAGGCGCTGGTCGGGAGATTAATACTTTCTGGAAGTACAGGATCCTTCGGGGTGGAGTTTACAGGGATGACCATCAATGATTGGTCAAACACATGCGCAGCACTGCTGCTTCAATGGCTTCAACTCCTCCTGCACCGTTTCATTCATAAACAAGGATTTAACTCTGGTATCGATTTAGGACGAGAGGAGAACATTTCTCTTTGTTTGATAACATTAAAAGTAAAATTAGGCTCCGCTGCTGCGATTTTAAAAAGAGAGATCGATAGAAGAGAAGACAGACGTAGCGCTGCGGTGCTGTGAATGAAAGAAACGGCGGTAACGTTCTAAAGCACAAATAAATAACCATCAAACTCAAGAGATGATTTACTGTGGAGACTCTTAGTTTCCTTTCATTCATTCCATCCACCGTGCATCAGTAAATATAAGCAGCAGCAAATGTTGTCGTAGTGAGACCAAAATGTCTTTTTTTAGAGTAAACAGGCGGAGACAATGGACTGCAGGCTGCAGAGTGTGTCCACCGCTGCGTCTTCCTGGTGCCAGTTGTTTCCATGTCAAACTTTTATTTAACAATAGAAATCAGGAGGCGTGCCAGTTTTGACCAGAAGAAACAAAAGTGTCTGAAAATGGCAGGAAGACACAAAAAGAGAGAGAGAGAGTGGTGGACAATTAAAAAAGGAGTTGAAAGTCTGTGTCCTCTTGCAGCACTGGATGTCTCTGAACAGAGTATGTACTTACAGGATGTTTCTATCCATCATGTTCCGAATATTTCACGGTTTACAGAGCAGTCGATCCTGTAGGTCAGACCGTGGACAGAACTCAGAATGCAGAGGAGGGTTTCCTGAAAGTTGGTGGAGCATACGTCCCTACAACTTGACATTACGTAGGTTGGTAGAGCTCAGCGGTAGATAAATCCTCAGAGTGTCCGTCTGCAGCTGCAGGACTCTCTGTTCAACACAGGAAGAGGATAAATGAGCTGCTCTATTTAGGGTTAACATGGCCTTTTGTTTGCTTTCTGTCTTGCAGACTGAAGCATGATTTGACAACGGTAACCTTCCAATCTGAGTTTGATTGCTTCATTCAGTCTTTGATTTAATTTAGATTTTCCTTCACTGTCTTCCTCTTGGTGATAATTGAAAGTTGTGTTCAAACCTGGAGGATGATCACACAGGTTAAATTAGTGTCAGTGTTTCTCTCCGTGTTTTTCTGTCTCTCCTCTCTCTCTCTCTGTTTCTCTCTCTCTCTCCGTCACGCTCTCTCCGTCACTGTCACTGGACTGTATCTGCAGAGTAATGGAGAGCTTTTCAGGGAGAAACTTAAACCGAGGCGAGACGGGGTGAAGAGGCTGTCAAATGATCTGTCTTGTGGCTGCGCAGAAGTCTGAAGACTAAAACACAACAAGATGTGGACAGAAAGTTGAACCACTGAGCAGATCAAACAGTCATCTCCAACCTCCTCCGACATGTCTGATAAAATCAGATTAGTCTGTAAACCATGTGTTGATACTCAAACTGCAACACGAGGTGAATTAAATGAAGCTCAGGATAAAAACAGCCAAACATTACATTCTCATTTTCAGTGGTTAAAGAAACACCATCTGTAAACGTTGTGTAATTTGTATTCCTAAACAGCTTTGACACCACAAGTCTGGTTTGCATATTAATAAAGTTCCTCACTGTTCTCAACAAAAGGCCTTTCTGAATGTGTCAAGCAGCACAGCTTCATCACCGCCTCGGAAACTCACTCTGAGGACGGATCGTTACAGGAAGTTGGACGTTTGTCTTTGTGTTGTGGAGGACTTTATAACCAAGGAAGTGTGCCGGTGCTCTGTGAATCATTTTACTGTTGTGTGCGACTTTCAGGGATTTTCACCTTTTCAACATCCACCTAGAATGCAGTATCAATTTGTCTCTAATGCTGCTTGGTTGCATTTATAACTCAGCTTTTTGAATATCAGATTGCACCCATGAAGCGTCCATACGGGAGGCGTAGCGTGAGCCGCACGTTAGCAGCAGCAGCAGCAGCTTCACTTCTGTCTGCACAGGATGCGTTCAGGCAATAGTTTGAGTTTTGCACGTAAAACGGAGCTTTCCAAGTGGCTTTAAAATCATTATTTCCAGTTAGTTTTTGCCCACTACCATCCAGAGACACGTTAAAAGCTAAAAAAAACCCCATAAATGACATAAATGAATTTAGGTTTTCATTAGTGGTTTACATCTGATTCTGGACGGTCAGCAACATTAACATTCCTAATAGTCGGTGACAAGGATTCCTCCTGAGCTATTTAGACTGATGTTTATCCTAAATAATGACAGCACGTTGTTTCTTGTTTAAAGTTTCACAACACTTCACTTCTTTATCTTTTAATTAACTTCCCTCTGATCCCTGCCAGCGGAGGATAGCAAACACCGTTTTGCATGCATGAGGCGGATACGTACTATTCAGTTGCTTTCACAGTGACCCTTCCTGTACCTGCTGTCACACTCGGCGGCGCCGGATGAGTTTTGACGTGGGGGGACAGAACATGTTGTACATTTTAAAGTTAAATACATCTATCCGGTGCACTTTTAGAGCAACATTAAGAGGCTAGATCTATGAAGAACTGTCTGCTCTTGTCAACAATGTAATCATAAACACTTTAGTTGTATATGAATGGTGATGACACGGTAAAAAGTCCCACCCACAAAGCGTGGTATACGAGACAGGGTTCCTGTTTCAAGACAGGTGTGTTGCCGACATCCTCGCAGATCCCTGACGCACTGAGGACAGTCCGCCCCGGTTGAGAGTCCCGCCACGGCCCCCGGAAAGCGGCGAGGTTCCGGGCGAGGGACCTCACTGCTGGAGCCGTGAGCCACCGTCACCCTCGGCCTTTCCAAGCCGACCTAGAGCCGGTGCACTGGAGGAAATGGGATGCAATGGGACACGTCTCAACTCGTCAAGTTGAATCCCCCCCAGCAGACTGCGCAGACCCCACCTGTTGAGAATACTGGATAAATCAATCTTACACTCCATATATACATTATGGCCAACGTTCTATGACTTTATTGCCTGGCCTAGACGTTACCACTTTATTACCATAACACCTGAAATCAGTTGTTCCGGTGCCTACGGTCACACTATAGACCAGCTGTGTTCTGTGTTTATGGACCAGTATAAGTTATAAAGTATCTTCACTGAAACAATATTATTTCTAACTTGAAATAACTTGAAATGCTTCAGTGACTCTTCTAAATATCCAAAATATAGACATTTGTAAAATTAGGTTTTCATCTTCTCTCCCACTTCCTCTAAAAGCTGTTATTTTCTCAGTAAGCTGTGACCTTTGTTTTATTACTACTGCTCTCCTTCTAAGTTGTTCTGAGTGCAGACACTGCGAAATAACAAAATGTCATATCTGTGAGTGTAATGGCTTTGGGTTAGGCCTGCAAAATAAAAAAGGAGAGAAAGAACCAAAAACAAAACCAGACAATCTCCAAAAGCTGCTTGAGAAATATAAGGTCATTGTTCTCAGTGTGTAAAATTATTCAGAAACAAAAAGGCGATCAGAAACATCCGTTTCTTCTCTCCGCTGCTGTTTGAGTCATGAGTCTATGTTGGCAGCAGTGGAGGAGTTCACATGGAGGACATATCGTTCCTCGCCTGAGATAAGATTTCTGCTTGCTCACACGTGTCGGGGGAGACTTCATTTCTCCGCGTGTGAACTCGGCCGCCGAGGAACACCGGCTGGTCTTCAGTCGATAAGCTGGAGGAGAAGTGCAGCTTCACCGCTTCTTATCTACTCTTTCTTCTGCTTCTTCTCTCCTCTGCTGCTCTCTGCTGCTTCACCAATCACCTCCTGCTGATACGGGTTTTCTCCTCCACTTCCTCTCCAGCGTCGTGATGAGGTGTCACATTTGGTCGGTGTCAGACCTCCACACTCGCTGATGGTTTAAGGGGTTACATATCTCCAGTCTGAGCCAGATTGGAAAAAAACAGACTGTTGTTGCATTTGTGTGAAAGCAGGGTTGTGTTCAGGAACAGGTGGAGCAGAATTGCACATTTTGGAGTACAAGTTAGTACCCTTATGATTGCACTGTATAAAGATGCAATCATGTGATATTGTTGAGCATATAGAAAAGCAAATCAGTGTGATACTATTTATTTTTGGAAGTGCCAGTTGCCCCTGCAGAGCAGTCCTTCTTACTGCTAAAGCTGGATAAAATACAGTCACAAGACATGGTGGGGTAGTAGAGTAATTAAAGACCAGTAAAGTACAGCCACAAAGCATCTGTTGTGACATCTAAATGAGCTGCAGATGTGTGTTTGAATATGCTCGTAAAAATCCCAAAATTGACTGCAAAACAACTTCAAACTATATTGGAAATGCTGGTGCTTAAGGACAGATGCTCTGCTTCTGAAACACAGTGGACTTTCTAGGTATTTATATTCTATATATAGTGTATAATATATACATATATATAGTAATCGTGTGACCCCCTAACGCTCAATATAGATGAGGCTTAACTCCCACTCTTGGCCTGGAGCAGACAAAAGCAGACAAACTGGGCAGGCTGTTCTCATTCACCGTTTATAGCTACGAAAAGTAATGTACTGTAATTCGTATAGTATATATACCTGGAATCAATGCGTATTTAATCCACATAATCGTGAACCAGGAAGTATAAAGAGCGACAAACGCAGTGATTGGAGGAGGTCGGGCTGGATGGGCAGTTCAAACAACACGGGACTTCTGACCTCTGTTCATGTCGCATGTGAACACAGAGGTCAACTTGATTTAATGTCACGTAACTTCCGTATTTAAGTTACGTAACTTCAGTAGTTACTTTAACCCAAACCACAATCTTTTCCTAAATCTAACTAAGTAGTTTCCTGTGAAGACGGAATTTTATTTATTATTGCAAAGACTGTATGTATGTAACCAGCGGAGATTGACGTGTGTTGCTGAACATGAACGCATGAAAAATGAGGAATAACTCTTCGTAAGTTATCATATGAACCGTTGTATGAGGATAAGTTGTGCTGGGACATGATCCCTCACTGGCTTCCCACTGGAGTAGATACATTATCTTCACTTTTATTTCTAACCATATTGGAAAATCTTAATTTTCTGTGTCTGAAATGTCTGTCTTGTACATTAACACATTTTTAAACTTCATTAGAAGCCCAGTTAACCAATAAGTGTGGTTTGTTTGTTAGAAATCTATGAATTTGGATTGATTGTGAAGGAATCTGATGTGTTAACTGATGAACCATTAACATTGATCAACAGATATATTGAATCACTCGTCTTGCTCGTTGGTTGATCCAGAGATGTGTCTGCCGCCTGGTATTGTTAATGTGCGTAAAATGTAGCTTCAGTCTAAAAATACACGTCTGCTGGAGCTGCGTGTGTTCACCTCTGACTCCTGTAAGAAGCTCTTAAGTATCATCACTTTTGTCTTCAAAGAGAAGACGAGGCTGCTGGGTGGTGGTGGTGGTGGTGGTGGGCACCACGGCGGTTGAGAGTGTGTGTGTGTGTGTGTGTGTTTGGACCTTGGTTGCCTTTCATCTTTGATCAAGAACTAAATAAGGCCTCCAGCTCTAATCCTGTCAAACCCCCGAAACTCACACACACACTCCCTGAGGCACCGCTTCCCTCGTACCTTAGGTGTGTGTGTGTGTTTGGGAGCATGGGAAGGTCGTGTGTCTTGAATCGTGGGGGAGATGAAGACAATAATAATAATTTTAGAAACTGCGCACAATCATTGCTGCCCCATCATATTAAGGTCGTGTGTTTAGCAGTCACACATTTGTTCTTTATTGGTGAAAGGTGATTTCTGTAATGTCTTTAGACGGATGTATCTATTTAGATTCAATACGTTTACTTTGATATAAATAGAACAGTGTTTTGCTGAGGTTTTCCTCTTTGTGAAGAAGGATGTTTGTGACTGAGGTGAAATGAGCAAACAGACATGATTCATGTGATTACGAGTATCAAACTCTCTCTTTGACATTAATGCTGAGCAGCCTTCACTCTGCTGTTCTACACAAACACACTTCTGCTCTTGACCCCATCACACTCTTGGCGAGATGCATTAATGTGATTTGATGTAATGCACTTGATCATATTATATCTGCAGTGTGTGTGTGTGTGTGTGTGTGTGTGTGTGTGTGTGTGTGTGTGTGTGTGTGTGTGTGTGTGTGTGTGTTGAGTCTATAAAAAGACCTCCCTACTGACTGCATGTCAGTTTATTTCCTGAGACAGGCACAACAAAACAAACCCCTAACAAACACCGGGCTTTTAACCCGGAGACCGTTGTTGATCGGTGTTTTGTTTTGTAAGTTTCGTTAGTGACGTGTTTTTATTGACGTGTGTAGTTGTTTCCGTACGTGTTTTACTTTGTTTACTTCCTTATTTCAAGCCCTAACCGTGACGTTTTCCCTTAAACCCTAACTAAGACAACAACAGCTGTCAGTGTGTCAGTGTGCTGACTTGACTATGACTTGCCCCAAACTGCATGTGATTATCATAAAGTGGGCATGTCTGTAAAGGGGAGACTCGTGGGTACCCATAGAACCCATTTACATTCACATATCTGGAGGTCAGAGGTCAAGGGACCCCTTTGAAAATGGACATGCCATTTCTTTCCTCGCCAAAATTTAGCGTAAGTTTGGAGCGTTATTTAACCTCCTTCATGACAAGCTGGTATGACATGGTTGGTACTGATGGATTCATCAGGTTTTCTAGTTTCATAAGATTTCTCTTATGAAATATATACTGTATATACATATTCTGTATATATAGGAGCAGAATATTAGTGATTAACCAGCGTATTCACCCATGCTTGTGTGTAATCCAACCAATCAGAATCAGTTATGGTTATGTGAATGAAAAGGCATCAACTAATCTTTTAACATTAAACTTAACTTTGGTATTTTTCCAACGTTAAGTTTAATTTGAACTTTGTCTAAGTGACTAATGAGGACAATGATTTCTGAAAATGGTCTTGTATTGAGGGATAGCGCTGCAGACGGCAGCTGCTAAACGAGGTCAGTGAGCAGCGTCAGCGTAACGTTACGTCCACTAAAAGTTCTTGTTTTTGCCGCTGACAGACGCAGATTGTTAAGATAAGTGTCTGACAACATTATGGAAAGGACCCTACAGAGAAGTAAAACCTTTTTTTTTTACCTTTGGCTTGATCTAGTCTGTTTGTTATTGTGTAATATCTATATATATATAACAATCAGAGTCTGTCATGGCAGAAACAAGCACTTTTAGTGGACGTAAATGACAGCTCGCCCCAGTAGCTCCCTATTGTAGCCCGTGAGCAGCTGTCGTCTACAGCGCTGTCCCTCAATACCAGACCAATGTCAGAGATTGTTGTCCCCATTAGTCACTTAGACACAAAGACATGGGAAAATAGGTCGAAAAATACCAAAGTTATGCTTTAATTTAATGTAAGTATAGCAGTTTATTGTGTTGTATGTATGCAGCACTTTAGAGATTTCACTAAGCATTAACCCTAAAATCACCCTGAAATGTGATGGGCGAAAAAACTATCATGACAGATTATTTCATATAGAGATAATGAGCATGATATCACGAGAAAATGACTTTGTTATCCAAGATAACAAGATAATTAATAGTGAGATAACATGGTACTGTACGTGAAAAACGCTCGTGGCCTCTGTATTTTTGTTTCCTCACCCGTAGAAGGAATCTGTTAGTCTAATGAGTCTTCATCGTCCGGAGGGTTTTTCTCACAAGACGTTTCTACGATGTTTACATGATCTTGACATGTTGTCTCCAGGGTGGATTTGGTAAAGTGGAATGTCACAACAAGATACAAGACAAAATGTATATTTTCTTCCCTGTAACTCACTTTTATTTAGTTCAGAATGTCTTTCCAATATGAACAACATGAAACCCCGTAACCCAGAGCCTTAAATCATATCAAACAGTTCCCTAAAACCCCCTAAATCCAGGGTATGTGTGCTAGCTGCCCCGCTAATCCGCCATTACTCTGCGTTAAAGGAGGATGAACGATTGATGGGGCTGAAACAGAAGGGAAAGGAAGGTTTGAGTGCGGTAGATCAATGGAGGAAAAGGTGAAAAAGAGGTTTTAATGACAAAGTGCAGGCCACAAGGTCTCTCTCCAGCTCCTCCATCACCACCCTGTTTCCACTGTCCGGCTGCCTCCCTCCTCCATCTCTGCCCGGTTTGTTACTGAAGTTGTAGATGTGTCGGTGTGAGTGTTCCTCTGTTCAGAGCCGGAGACTAATTAAATCTAATCCTTCCCCTCTGAGACGGACGAGGTCTATTCTAAGAGGAAACAGCATTATCCCGGGATAATCACATTCATGCTGGGCCTGCTGGGAGCTCATACGCCGCTGTCAATCAACGCTCAGCTCCCATTCATCTTTAATAACTCCTCGCTCTCACTTCTACACCTCTGCGTGTTCCAACAGCTATAATCTCTTCAGTCTTTATTGGCAGTTTTCGGTCGGATTTCAGGCGTCTAATTTATGCGCCGAGAGGAAGAATCCAACCTGAATCACTTAACAAAACAGAAAGCGTTGAAGTACATTGTGTTTCTGGGTTTATAATGTTGCTGGGATGATGTGTATTTTCTCATTTCTCAGTGTCTTTAATCAATCAGTCAGTCAATCAGTCTTTCTAAAGCTGCCGTTTGCACCGATGTTCCACCATCACAGCTGGAGAAATCCTTGACACAAACAGAAACATAAGGAGTATTTTCAACAAAGCTTGAAGCTTGGATTCATCACTTTGAAGAGTGAAGGATTCACCGAGTTTGTAACTATATGAGAAGACGAGGATTCAGATGTCCGGCCTTCTTGTTTTAACCGATTCCCTTCAGTCATTTACAGAAATTGCCAAATCTGATGGATTGTTGGATAGAAATTCAGAACAAAATGTGATATATTTTGGTGGTGACGTGGGTTTGTTTAAGCTCACAGAGTTGTAGTTGTCAGAGAGTTTGTCTGGTGATGGAGAGCTGTGAACCAGCTGGATGGTTTGGTTCAGTTTCTGTGTTCAGATACAAACTGTCTGGGTTTGACTCTGAATTCATATCCGCTCTTTACAGGAAAGTGTTTAAGTTATTTTTTCTGCATCCTTCATCTAAAACAAAACTATAAACTGACTTCCTGTCTGCTGATATGAACAGCGACCAATTGGTAAAGCTAAGCACATGTACTGTTTTGCTTATTCTATTAAATATAAAATGTACAGTTTATATTTCTTGGTGGAGTTTGGAAAGATGCTGTATTGTGTTGGTGCAGTATTTGCACCAGTACTGCAACATTTCCTCAGTATTACTAAACCTGCTTTTAGTCTCTTTGAGTTTTTTGTGTAAATGCAACCAAACATTGTACTACCATATTATACAATAATACAGAGTTTTTCCTTTAGTGTATTTGATTGTGTGTTTATCAGTTTAACTAGCTATTATAATAGCTGATAAGCTGTGGTGGTAGTAGTAGTACATCTGAATTCTCTTTTTCAATAAAGAGTTGCAGCTCTCTCATCGGAGGACCAGAACTCCTTTAATAAGTCTCAACGTGCCTTCATTTTGTCAGTCATCTCACATTTCAAAGAGCA
Organism: Adelosebastes latens; assembly: GCA_916700685.1. Taxonomy (NCBI): domain Eukaryota; kingdom Metazoa; phylum Chordata; class Actinopteri; order Perciformes; family Sebastidae; genus Adelosebastes; species Adelosebastes latens. The sequence goes on along the minus strand of CAKAKR010063614.1, from coordinate 6,619 downwards.
GATATTCGCTCTCAGAACAAAGCTGTCTTATATTTATTCAGCAGCGGAAAATAAAACTTCACTCGTCTCCGACAGAAATAGAACTGAAGCTTTAAATGTTAAACCGTCATCTCAGGAGCCTGTCAGTCAGTTTTTAAAAAGTCTGATTATTGTTGAACTTTTCGGCGTCGGACCCCTGAGCTTTCTGCTCGCGGCTCTTCAAATTAGTCTTTTGTTCTTGTGGTTGGCCTCTCTCCTCCACGCTGCCCTCCTCCTGCTTATCTTCCACTCCTCTCCTCCTCGTCCCTCTTATCTGTCCCCCTCAGTACTTCCTCTCTTTATTAGTGAACCGCTTCCCCCCTCGCCAGATTAGTTCTGTCTGTCTGTGTCTGCTGGACTCAATACAGGAGTTGGTTTCTGGGTAAATATTCTCACTTTCTTTATGTGGCAATAATTAACGCACAGTAAAAGTGATGTGGTGACGAAGTTTAAAGAGCCAAAGAGACACCGGATGGGAGGGAGGGGAGGTGAATGGGTCCAACAAACACAAGGCTTTCATCCAGGAGACGGCTGTTCGTCCCCCGTGTGTTAAGATCACTTTCACGTTACTATCAGCTGTTCGTTCGTGTCCTAAGGAAGTGTTTTTGTTTGATTCACAACATTAA
>CAKAKR010063613.1:2888-15624 GCA_916700685.1 Adelosebastes latens | reverse complement strand
TTATCAGTTTAAGTGTACGCTATATTTAGAATATTTTCACCACTTTGCTATCACACTGCCCTTTCTGACAGAGAACTGGAGTTGATATATCGCTGTCTTCACAGCCACCAGACTACATTAACAAAAACAGTCATTTTACCTTGCAGAACACGGGCGTTGCTGGTCTACCGCTGCATCTATCGGTTAGTTAGTTTGTATTATTTTGTGACTTTCAGATCCAACCTGACGTGGCGTCCACACAGCAGTTCATTGTTTATATTCCGTGCCGGTACTCCTGTCTGTTTCTCCAAACTGGAAACATGCCGATTGCCATCTAAGTTACTGTATGAAATGTTAATACACTGACTATAAGGATGTATATACAGTATATATATATGGTACATGTAGCAGCAGCAGAAACCTACGTCAGGTCATGTGGAAAAAAGTTTTTAGAGGGCCTCGGGAAAATAGTATTTTGACGCTAAAACATACAGACTTGTTGTGTTGAATGTTCAGATTTGAATACATAAGGAACACCACTGGGAAGCTACAGAACGATATAAAACCTAAAAAAAAAAAAAAAGATAATGGACTTGCTCTTTAATAAGATTATCATATTAGCAATGTTTACACTTCACCAATGATTTATGGCTATAATTTCTTAGATTCCAGTCAAATACCACTTTGCTGTTATTCAGCTTGATGTGTTCTGTTATTTTGCCAATTATCTATAATTATACAATCTTATTTTTTTCACAATATAATGTGTTTGATATTACATTCAACAAGCATGTGGTAAAGAATTGGATTAAAGTTGTGAAAACTGCGAAGTGCTTTGGCTATTTCTAATAATTACAGAAAATTGCTGAAACAATGGAAACTGTTACGAATACAACTATGTGTAGACCAACTCAAATACCAACCAGGTGATATACAGCCAATAAATGACTTACAATAATCAATGTCAGACAGGATTTTTCAATCTAAGACTCTGTTAGTAGGCAATAAGTCTTTTCTTTCTGTGGGAGCATGCTCCCCGGTTAGTTGTCCAACTGAGAAAAGTACAGCATGAATTCACCAGGCTGTCTGTCATAAAACTCTCACCTCTCACATGCAGCACCCCCGTCTGACCTCTTGGCTAACCACCAGTACGATTAAGCTATAGCACATGGAGGATAATAGAAATCGCGCCAGCGTTTGGTCAAACTAAGGTCAGCTAGCCTCGACGCGGATGGAGCCCACGCTGCACTTTATTTCCCTCAGGGCTCTCCGAGGTTGGTCTCAGCTGTGACTTGTTCTCACTCCGTCCTTTGGGGGGCTACTGTATATGGATGTATATGTAGATCCCATCTGACAGTCTGACAGGTTCTGCTATGCTGCTTGGTCTGATTCAATGCAAAGATCTGTGTGCATCTCTATGATTGTCTTATACCTGTATGTCACTATATGCACACAAGCCTTCTACGTATTTAACTCACTACGATGACCAACAGAGGTCTGATGCACACAATCCCGCTAATATTTTTGTCCAATCTGTGGTCACATTTTTTAAAACTCTAAACACAATTAGCGCAAAATCCGTCTGTTGTGGACCATACCATTAACACAAGTCATGTTGTTGTCGAAGAAGATCAACACCAAGCCAATTCTGGCTGTGAAAAGGCCGAAAAAAGACTGAATTCTCCATGCTCTTGTAACACCTCCAGGAATGAAGACTTTGGCCAAGTTTAAAGCAAAGACAGAGACACAATTTGCTTGTTTTAAATAAAATGGATGATATAAACGGAGCGGTGCAGATGGTGATTAAAGCCACATTGTAGTTCCTGATAAGTGAAGTAGAGATAAAGAGGGGAAACTGAAGTGAAGGCACATGAGAGCTGTGAGATGCTGAAACTGCACTGATGTCAATGTTGTGATTCATTTCTCATATTAAATCAATCATAAAGTTTTTCTTCTCCCATTCATATAATGATGACAGACCCTTCCCAAAACAAGTGACTCCCATTTACCAAGTAACAATTACTATTTCATCATTGAATCTTCCAGCTCCTCGTCCGTCGACTCTGAGAAAGCCACTAATCCCCCATGATAATGACTCTTCACTCTCAAGATGCAGCAGGAGAAAAAAAAACAGCTAATCGTCATCGATTTCTGGCTCCAGGTGTCACCCATATGTGTGCGTAGTGCCGGAATTAGTTGAGTCCCGGAGCAGCCAGCGCACTAATGAGGCCCCCGCTCACAAACAACGCACACATGTGAGCAAAGAGCTCCGCCGCTGCCAGCTGGCACCCACTCTTACCCCTTTCCACCAAAGAAATACTTCAGCTCTACCCCCAGAGCTCACACAAAAACCAGCCCTGTTGATTTGCTAAAGCAGCTAAAAAAGCCCTTCAAACTCCAGACCTCAGCCCCGTCTCTTTCAAACCTGCACTTCTTGACCCCTTCAGCTACTTTTCCAGCAACCAGACTGACCGACATTCATTATCCCATCCTTCTGTTTATACCCACACGCACAAAACATAATTCAAACATGACATCAAACCCAACCCAAGGCAAGATTATCTCTTAGTTTACAATGAAAATAAGCACATAGTTGAGTTAAGTCGTAAAAACTAAGCACTGATGTATCAATCGTAATTGAGACAGACTCCATCCAGTGCGGCGATGGAATATCCAGATTGTATGCCACTGTTTTGCCCAGCTGTCCAGGACAGCAAAAATCCTGTTCCCTCATTAGGAAAGACTCCTCTCGGCTCTGCCAGAATCATTCAAACTATAACGAACACTGGCAGAGGGGCGGCCCGTAACACAGGGAGCTGAAAGATGGAGCGAGAGGAGAAGAAAGACAGAAGTAAAAGGAGGGAGGGCACAACATCTGGGCTGAGTTAACCACTGGCTATTACCAGGTCCTGAACCCAGCAGGGTCAGTCAGAGAAAGATACAGGCACAATGCACCATGCATGGGGCTGTTTGGGAAAGAGGGTGAGTAGTAGGCGTGGTAGTCTGTGTTACCGGTGTTACCTGTGTTACAGGGTGTTCGGGCATACACCGATTACATTATCTGCCCACCGCCCCCACCGCTGTTTTGCCTTTTTTATAGAGATAAAACCCATTTAGTTAATTTTTGCGTATCAGCGCCGTGTTATCGATATATAATCGGACGACGGACGCCACAACCTGAAAGAGAAAGTGTCTGCTCCATACGGAGTCTCAGCTCAGAGTAGCAGGAGTCAGATTTACACACTGGATGAGAGAGAGCTGACAGACAAGACGATGGCGGAGGATTTAGTGTGAAAGCGAAAAGCAAAAGCGCCTATTTGGCAATATTTTGGCTTTAAACCCAATGCTATAAAGTGAACCGTAACATTAATGAGGCAATCGCCATGCAGAGGACGGAGTAGTAACAGCCTGTGTGCGCGGCGCAGCAGTGCCGGGTGGAAACCTGCGACCCCGCAGCGAAAGCTCGACCGGAGAGGCCAGACACACAGCCTACCAATGCAGTAATGGCAACTTGTCTAGAGGGACAGAAAAAGACGATGTTAAAGAAGAAACAGACCTGCAGAGATGAACTCATATTGGTATTTTAACATGTGCATAAATGTGTTTTGATGCAGCATAACGCAAGTTGCAATGTCAAGCCAAGCTCTGACTAATAAGAAGTGACATAAAGGTACATTATTATCAGCCATGAGAGGGTCAAAGGTCAAAGGGATTTCAACGGTTAGATGGGGATCAACCTACTAATTGGCAGTTTGACCTTTGCACAATTAAAGACACATTTCTTACCAGATGTTTGTTTTTTTCGGTCTTTATTAATAAGCCCTGATATTTCTAAAAGCAGGGGAGGATGTGAGTGCATCATGGTGCTGCTATGAAGAAAATAAAAACAGTCAAAAAATGTGTTTATATCTTATCTTGCACTCCTGTGTTACTGCTGAGATGAAATATTATGAGGAGAATGTCGCTGTGTGTACAGAGGAATATTTCTGCTATGTCATGTTTACATTTGGAAAGAGAAATTGAGGTGAAACACGTATTCAGCAGTACAAATCTGTGTTTAACAGCCACACCACACATGCAGAAACAGTGTATGAGGGACTGGCCATTAAATCACATGTTATCACGCATGGTCTTGTTCCAGCAAACGAGCATGAGGGTCGGGTATGTTGGCTGCAGGAATAGTTTTTAAAACACAGAAGCATTTTTGGCTCGCTTTCAGTTAACCTTATTATGCAGTTTGTGTAGCTGGAATGTGGAGCCCAGCGTTGAGTTAAGGTTGTGGCATATTCTTGGAGAGAGCCCCCCCGTCTTTTACCGACATTATTTTTCACATTTCATAATGTTGACTCTGTATCCCTGTGGTGTTAGTACTAGACGTTCGCCAAACTCTAAACAACTTTCATTCTGCGGGAAGTATCAAAATCTCATTCTCTGGCAAGCGTTGACGTTATGTGAGAAGAAATCATTTGTTGGTACAACAGAATACTGAGCATTTTTGGGACTGAGAATGGAAATTCCACATGTGTTGACATATTTTAAATACATTAAAAACATTTTATGACATTCTTTTGAGCCCTGATGGATGAATGTGTCTTTGAGCTCGCCCTCAACCTGTGGCTCAAATCTAAGAGCCTGCAGCCAGTTATTTGATTAATTTGTGTATTATTATTTCAATTAAAATAATGACTCTATAAAATGTCTGTTAATCGTTTTCACGGCCAGCACCCACGTTGTGTAAGTAGCAAATATACTCGCGCCCATGGGCGTGTTGCTCTTAAAATTAGGTGTGGTCAGGCGTATTGTTGGTGTATTGCCGTCTTGAGGCAAGAAAAAAGCGATTGTGCCACTGACCAACAAAAACCTGGTCCAAAGTCAATGACGCAGTGTTTTCCTGCTATTTAAAGGGTGCATTATTCAGATAGTAACACAAACACTTCATTGTCTACATGCTGGTGAATCTTTATGCACTCATTTATGGTGGAAATGTTTTTATTTATGTTGAGGAAAACACAAAATCCTCTGTCACACACTCAGAGGCTTACCCCACGCATGTATTTTCTAACAAGATGTGTCATGATGAGTCCACGAATGCGTTTTTTTTTTTACCCCTCATGTGGACGGTGCACACACGCCTCTGTCTGCGCTCAGTGTGTGCGAGTGTAGACGTAGACTACTTCAAAGTTTGCAGGCCCTCTCCAGCTAAACGGCGCCGTTTTGAGGCAGATGTCTCCGTGTATTACGCATCACCTCACAGGCAGTACCCGGCAGTAGGCGTGTGCAGAATGCAGCGTCAATGGACAACTACACCGAGTGCCCTCTTAATCAGTAAAGAGAGTGTGAAACTCATCAATTTAAGACAATTGTAGGGCTGTACCGAATAGTCGAAAGCTTCCAAGCTTCATTCATAACGTTGACATTCGAATTCTAAATCAACATTTGAATGCTGCGCAGCTTCTTTTTTTTTTTTTGCACGTCTATTCATTCTGTTTAAACCCGGTATCACTGCACAATTGCAGATACATTTTAGGCTACACTAATATAATTATTATAATATTTGTAGAATTACATTTCAGTGGTGGCTGCGCTGTTTCCAACTCGTGAGATCCAAACCTTTCCAATAACACCAGAGCTTTGTTAAGACCAAAAGTCTTAAAAGCTAGATGTAATAATTTATAAAATTCACAACATGTTTTTAACAGTTAAGTAACTATTAACTAACTAATTATTAATTAGCTATGAACTAACTATTGACTAATAAACTATTAACTAATAACTAACTTAATTGAACTTACTATAAAGTATGAACTAATAACAAATTAACTAACTATTGACTAACTATTAACTACAAACTAACTTATAACTAAGTATTAACTATGAATTAACTAATAACTAACTATGGAATAACTATTAACTATGAACTAATAATAACTATCTATTAACTATGAACTAACTAATAACTAACTAACTATGAACTTATACTAATATACTAATAAGTGACTAACTGTTAACTATGAACTCATTTATTAACTAAAAGTTATCTATCTATTAACTAACCATTAACTAACTAATAACTACATATGAACTAATAACAAATTAACTAACTATTTACAGAACTAACTAACACTCACTCACTAAGCTCACCATGACCGTCGGTAGTTTATCCTGTAATAACAAATGTGAGCATGGACACACATCTACACCTGACCCCACTTCCCAACCACGCACACTCTTCTCCGATCATAAGAATTCAAAGACGCATCGATAAAACAGACGTATAAATGTAGTTTATTTTGCCTGTAATGAGAAGCATGGAGACACACGCACCTACCAGGGAGTCCAGTCTGTGTAATTTATGGCAGGATATAAAAGATGGTATGAATGGCTGCTCTCAGCCACCTATAGCAGTGAAACCGCTGTGCTTTTCCTTGGCCCTGCCCAGCGCTCCCTCCTCAAGTCCAAACCCATTCCAGCCCGTGGTCCTCTCTAATTTCACCCAAAGCAGCAGAAGCTCGAGCTGAAAAAGAGGAATCTGGCCCCCGAGTCCAGCAAACTATTCCCTTTTCCTGTCTCCCTCCTCTTCCAGCGACCGCAGATCGACAGCTATATGGCCAGCGCTGGCCCAAAACTATGAGGGGTATTTTCAGCACTGTAATTTGAAGCACACATGGTACTATAACACACACTCGCATACGGAACCACACACTCAGCAAATACACAGACATTGGGGACAGATCAGAAGAAACAATAAGAAAGGAGAGAGGAGACGCAAATGCCCGCTGAGGCACGTGTCCTTACATCCATAAAACTACTTGTCCCATTAGGATCAGGTCAGCCCTTTTTTCTCTCGCTGTGTGCCGAGTCTGAGCAGTCGGGTAGCTCAGTACAGGAAAGCAGGGCGGCGGCCTAACTACATGGAGACGTGAAAGAAACTCATCTGAAAACAAGAGGCCAGTGTAGGGATGTTATGGCAGCGAGGGCAGAACCCAGAATAGCAAAGAGAGTAAAACACAGCTTTAACGCTCCATATAATGTTTATCTTTGGTGCTTGATGATTCAGCACCTTGTTATCCTTCACACACTGTGTGTGATTTATATCTGGAAACAAATTCAAATGCTTTAATTGATTTGGGTCAATTTGTATTATTGGAAAAGTTTTGCCACACTAACAAGACAACTTAATAATACTAAGTTGTAACTTGATTTTTGCGTGTCATGTGTACGCCGTGTAGTCTATACTGACTGCAATGTAAACGCATCTGTGTAAATATGCTTCGCTCAGAGCTAGTGACGTAGAATAACAAGTGAGTAAGACCGCTTATGGCAGGTGGGAGGTGGACGGATCCAACAAACACAGGACTTTCAACCAGGAGACCGGTGGTTTTTTTTGTAAGTTAAGTTAAGACAATTGTGACGTCTCTTCCGTAGTTATGATTCATTGTTTCCATACGTATTTTACTTAGTTTACGTTACTTATTTTAAGCCCAACTATGATGTTTTTCCTAAACCTAACTATGTGGTTTTGCTGCATAAACCTAACTGCAGACATTACCGTAGTTTTGTTGCATGGCGTATAAACAACACGAGAAAATCGGCGTACAAATAACGCAAATTTGTTTTAACGCCACTAATTTCTTTAACGCATTAACACAACTTGCAATTTTTAGGTTGTAGCGGGCTCAGAGTGAAGATACTGGCATCATATGAAACTAAAAAAGCCTAAGGAATCCATTGGTACCAACCATGTCATACTAGCTTGTCGACAAGGAGGCTAAATAACGTTCCAAACTGACACACTGACAGCTGTTGTTGCATGTTGGGGTGCAGTTTGCCATGTTATGATTTGAGCATATTTTTTATGCTAAATGCAGTACCTGTGAGGGTTTCCGGACAATATCTATCATTGTTTGTGTTGTTAATTGATTTCCAATAATAAATATAAACACTAAAATGCATCCTCATGACACATGTCGTTGTAATGTCGGGCTATTTATACGCCTTCCCATGAGGTCGGGTTGGTTGGAGGATAAATATAAAACACATTAGCTCAAATGTTTGTTGAAGTGCCCGATTAATGGACAGACTGGGGGGAAGAAAAGAAAGTCGTGCAAAACAGACAACAAAACAAAACTCAAATCTGAAATTCAATCCGCTCTTCAGCGAAAGGATGCCACATGTACGCACACGCACTCTCCCCGCGTGTGCCAACTACCTAAATACAACCGTCTGCATGCTCGCGCGCGTACATACACACTTGCACTGATTACAGATGCAGTATATACTGCTCCTCCTGTCCAAGACCTTAATTACCCTGCACAGTCTTATTTCACATAAATACAGCGAGGGCAAGGGCTGTAATTAGGGCCTATATTTACCCCACCTGGCTAGGGGAGAACCCAGTTCAGTGCTGGCCACAGGGATGAGCCAGCCCCACTCGACTATGCTGCCATGGGTGGAAGCAGGAAACCAATGGACGCTGGTTTCTCAGTTTTCAGGGGCAGGATCCTCGGAGGGGTGGGGGGCATGTAGGTACACCTCCTGCCCAAATAACACAGACTAGCCTCACGGTGCATTCAGGGTTACCATCCCAGCTTTTAAAGTAAAAAAAACAACCATGTATCAGCAATTGTATGTAACTTTACCAAGGAGCTTTGTCTCCTGAGTAACACTTTGGACTATGGGACAAACACTAATGATGGTACAAGAAAAGCATGGATAAAAAACAACATTTGATGGAAATAAAGTAGGGCTGTCCTCGACCAAAAAAATTCTTAGTCGACTAACACTCATTTTGTCGACTAATCCATTAGTTGATTTAATCGACAGATCTGTGAAACTGACTTTCTCGACAAAGAATCACACAGATGCACCACTTTAAATCTGGTGTTTACCAGAGATGTCATCATAAGTTTCTTGGAAATAAGTCATTCAGCATGAAAAATGACTAATCGACCAAAGAAATCTTAGTCAACTGAGACCAAAACGACCGATTAGTCGACTAATCGGCTTAGAGGGGGGCAGCCCTAAAATAAATACAGTAAATAGCACATATTACATGCAACATCACAGGTACCTTTTGTCTCTGATCTGGTTGTTTTAAGGGCTGGTCCGAATCTAATACTTTTGGTTTGTTTTCTATTTAGTCTGGTTCGGTTTCAAAGTGCACAAATTAGAGCTAAAATTTTTTTTAAAAAGTTGATGAGGGGCGTGCACGAAGGAGCAAATTTATCTTTTTCATCTGTAAAGCTGCCACTTCTATGCAGGGAATCGCGGACTTTGATACTTTCACTTTGGCTCGGCACTGATCGACAGCGCACTAATCCCCTCTCCTCCAGTTTATGACTTTATAAACGTTACTATTTTTGTGGACCTTATTGATCATATTTTGTGTGTTCTCTTCAGCCCAGATGTCAAGCAAACATCGGACTTCTGCAGATGTCCAGGTCAGTCCTCTCTCACTCATGTTAACCTGTCGTTTACCTGTGTCCATCTCAACAAATGCCCAAACAGGCAGCCTGCGTTTAGGTCGCTTGGAAACGGTCCGAGACAACCTCTCACAAGCGGTCTCGGACGGGTAGTTTTGGTCCGCACCAGAGAACGATTACTGCGTTCACAACCGCCCAAACGAACTGCACCAGAGTTCGATTAAAACAAACTAAATGTTGAATTGTGAAAGCGCCCCACAGCACCCATTGTTTGTGTATTACAAGGAAATATAAACTCTTGCCACCTCAAAAAACAAAAACTACGACGCTTCACTGTAACGCTCTGCAGCTGGCGTGAGATATCCTTCCCCCAGCAATTTTTTCGGAGAACACTTGCGGTTTCTCTTGATGAGGACAAACTGACTGACTCTCTCAAGTGAGGTTACAAATGTAAATAGCTTGGACACTTCTCTGCCCGTCTCTGTTTACTTTGTGGCCAGGTTGGCTTTTCCCTGCCATAACATCTACAACAACAAACTGATCCAAAAACTGCAAACTGGAGAAAATGGCAGCGGCCCTCGCATCACGCACAAGCTAACAATTTTGTGGAGTCTTCTCGTAACCGCTGATACAATGTGAAATGTTCTGTTATTATGTTGTGTTTTATGGTGTTGAACATTGCTTTGCTGGTCCCGTGTAGAAATCAGAGCTTCACACTCTTATATGCATCCACATTACTGGCCTCATCATGTTTCAGTGTGTTTAGGATTCATCGCCCGCACCCTTTAAACCCTCCTTCAGCAGATGGGGTGTTAATAGGACTTGCACGGGCTCTCCCATTCTCTAGAGAGAGAGAGAGAAAGAGAGTTGAACATCTGAAAGCTGTCAGGGTGAGGCTCAGAGGACTCCAAACTGAAGCAGGACTTTGGCTATTTCAGAGAGCTATAGAGAGAACAAGCAAAACTAAAAAAGGGAAGAGCAACCCTCTAATAACTTTGATCTGGGTCCTAACTCTTCTCTGGTTTGAGGTGGTGAAGCCATGTGTGGGGTGCAGAGGAGGACAGGCGTGCTGACTCAGGTTTCTCCGCTCGTTGGTCCTCCTCTCCATGGCACTGAGACCAGAAGGATTAATGAGAGAGTGGGAAAGAAAGAGAGCAGAGAGACTGTAGCAGACTTGGCTCAATGGTCTCTCTCTGTCCTGGTGGCCCAGCGGTCTAAAGCCTTTTATTTTTTATTTTTATTTTTTTACACCACAGACCATTTTTAAATTGACAATTTTGTTATTAGTTTTGCCATTTGTCTTCTTGTGGGCTCTGCCTTGATACCGAGTTTGAAAATGACAGAGAAAGAGAAGAAGAGGGAGACAGACAGAGAGGAAAGAGATCATACAAAAGAGAGAGTGGCTATAAAAGCTAAACTGAAAAACTTTAATTGGCCCGTCTTTCATTGTGGTTTCTTTATAAATAAATAAAAAAAATACACATTGATCTCTCAGCAACACTCAGGTAGTGTCCACACACACATTTCGCACAGACAAAAGCTATAGAGTGTTTCAATGGAATTGCGTTGCTAGGCAACAGCTTGGGTCCATGTTTATTCCTGTCAGCTAAAGTCATTCACATACACTGCAACAGGAAATAAACTGGGACACATTTTAGAATGTTTACAACTGTGAAATGGTCTATATAAAAATATTTCTTGCGGTCTGGTGGCAAATGTTCTGTGGCCCGGTACCAGTTCACAGCCCACAGTGGTGGAAGAAGTATTCAGATCATTTACTTTATTAAAAGTAGCAATACAACGATGTAAAAATACTCTGTTAAAAGTAAAAGTTCTGCATTAATAATCTTAGGGGGCTTTGACATAGTCCATTTGGCTAGTCCAAATCAGAGTGAAGTTTATACTTTTGGTTTGTTTTCTATTTAGTCTGGTTCACAGTGCACAAATTAAAGCGGAGCAAAATAAAAATCATTTGCTGAGGGGCGTGTACGAAGGAGCAAATACATTTTTTTTCCATCTCAAGAGCTGCCACTTCTATGCAGGAAATCGTGGACTTTAAAATATTGCTGTCAAAGTGTTTTCACTTCGACTCGTCACTGATCTACTGTGTACACGAATCCCCTCCAGTTTCTCGAATGACTTGTCAAACGTCACTATTTTTGTGGACTTTATTGATCATATTCTGTATGTTCTCTTCGGCCCAGATGTCAAGCAAACATCGGACTTCTTCAGAAGTCCAGGTCAGTCCTCTCCCACTCATGTTAAAGGTCCCATATTGTAAAAAGTGAGATTTTCATGTCTTTTATGTTATAAAGCAGGTTTAAGTGATATATATAAATACTGTGAAAGTATCAAAATCCACTCAATCCATGGAGAAATATACACAGCCCGTATTCAGAAACTGTGCGTTTGAAACAAGCCGTTAGGATTTCTGTCCATTTGTGATGTCACAAATCTACAATATATAGACCATTTCACAGTTTTAAACGTAAACATACTAAATGTGTCCCAGTTTATTTCCTGTTGCAGTGTGTGTGAATGACATCAGCTGACAGGAAGTAAACATGGACCCAAACTGTTGCCTAGCAACGCAATTCCATTGCCATTCCATGCTGGCTTGTGAAAGCGCCCCGACTCACGTAAAGGTAAGTAGATATGTATTAACAGCAAAAATGTACTTAAAGTATCAAAAGTAAAAGTGCGTTATATCATCAAATATTATATTATTTTAAAAGTGTAAAATGTAACTATAGATAACAGATACATGTAGTTCAGTAAAAAGTAAGTACAGTACAGGCAGTCCAGGAGTTGGTGTGAAGCACATACCTAAAAGCTGAAACTTAAAACATATTCTTGGGTTCAAATCTGCCTTAAGACCTTTGTAACATCGTTCCTCTCTTTTTCCCTCATAGGGCCTGTTGCTCACCACTGACAGCGATATAGTGAAGTTAAAAATTGCCATAGTCTTGGCTGGAATGTCCCAGCAGCCCACCACCAGTAACCACTGGGCTCTTACTGGAGACTGTTTCAGACACACAGACTACCCAAACACTGATTCAATCTAAACTAATGAGACCCTTTGGCTGCAAAAAGTAATTTACATCCAACTTTAGTGCAATTTTATTTGAATTACTTCAATTTGTCATGCTGAGTGGCCGAGGACTGGGGATAGCATTTATTCGGCTGATCTGAAACGCTGCTGAAAAGCTGCGCTTGATGTTTGCATTGTCTGGTGCAAAAGAGACAGAGCCTTTACAAAGGAGAAGAATTCAAAAGCAGGCTGCTGAAAAGCAGTGTGTTACAAAGGACTTCAACACCAACACACCTGATGTAAA
>CAKAKR010063612.1:0-63163 GCA_916700685.1 Adelosebastes latens | reverse complement strand
CAACGTAGTCGGGGGTATATAGCTCTCCGCGTGTCCGTCCATTCTCGTGTCACACTTTTGTTTCCGGAGCAGAACTCGGAAACTATTTAACTTAGGAACTTCAAAATTGGTATGATGGTTGACAGTGTGGTGTAGTTGTGCCTTTTGGGGGTTAGAAGTACATGGTGCCCAACATTTTTGAAATTTTGGCCAAAAACTGTGATTTTTTTCGACTTCAATTTAGTTTCCGGAGTAGAACTCATTCCATTAGTTCCAAAAGGGCAAAAACTTTAGTAGGGCTCAAGCAGTGAGCGGGGGTATGTGAGCCATGCTCACTTTCATCCAGGGCATTAATATGGCATCAAACAGCTATTTGCTATGTAAAGATATAGAGAAGTAAGGTCTCCCTGAGCAGAGAATGAAGTTTCTTTCCATCTGTGTGTGTTGTAATCAGAGCTTCTATCTGCTTTGCTGACATCACCGGGCCGCCGCACATGATTTTAGTGCATGTGAGCGTGCCCCACTGGCTAGCTCACGCGCCATCCCAACCGACAGTGCCATTATGGTAGCGTAGCACCCACCCCCTGGTTCCCTCCCAGGTTAACACTGTTAGCTCTGTCAGCTGTGTTGCCGTGGTTTTCACTGTTTGCACCGCTAGCTACGAGCCGCTGGCTCAGCCGTCGCCATGTTGAGAGCCGTGGAGAGGCAATAGAAATGCTCCCAATCTCGCATTTAGCACCTTTAAGGATCCGAGTACTTCTTCTACCACTGACTACAGGTTTGTATATGAATCAGAATCACTAAAGCAGCTGTGACAGTGAAGGCAGTCAAGGAATCCAACTCATTTGAGGCTAGAAAGTACAAAAAGCTTTTATTTTAGAATCAATACTCATCTCAATCAGCAGACACACGTGTGCAATGAAACACTTGACAGCAGGATGTGTTTTTTTTATGGGCAGCCATTCCAAACAAACAAATAAATACGTACTTAGTTATTTAGCTATATGTTCATTAAACATCTTGAAAACATGCTAATATCATGCTAGTTGTCAGACTGTATGAAAGAATGACTCGTTATGTTTTCTAACTAATTCTGGTGCTTATTTCACTCCTGAAAAGAGCAAATAAATGTTGTGTTTTCTTTGCCGATTCAACAATAAAAAATATATGTATTTCGGGACATTGATTCTTCCAAGAAACAATAAATTTCTTTTTGTTTTTACAGAAAGGGATTCCATATATTACGACCACCGGCCAGTACAAATATAATGTTAATTTAGGAAACAGGCACAATACAAGAATGACACATTGAATCCCAGTAAAATCGTTCACAATTTGGCACATTGGTCTGTCATATCTGCACACAAACACACATCTACTGTAGAAGAAAGATGAATCTAATGTATTAGTGGTCAACCTATCCCCAGAGACATACTTCCCTCCCAACAGTCAAAGCAATGTAGCTCTTGACCTACTTCCTCTTACAAAGCCGTTCTTAGATTTTCAGATTTGAGTTTCAATCCAAAACAACAAGTGGTGCAAGTAATAGATGTTTATCCAAAAGAGGAAGCCACAAAGGTGTTCGGCAGCCATGCAAAAACCAGACTGGCAACTTAGATAAACAACAATTCAACAACACCAGTCACACCTCACAGATTGTTTTATTTAGTCTGGATAAATTAAGGGTCGTTTATGTGTACCCAACACCCTGACAGCAGTTAAAACATCAGTCAGTTTTATCTTAAGTAGCTGGTTCAACATTTTGGGGAAGTATGTTTGTTCCCTTTCTTGCCAAGAGTAAGATGAGAAGAGTGTAAATTATTAAAAAGGTGCTGATAAGCAAATTGTGTTACCTTTGGACAGAGCCAGGGTAGCTGTTTCCCTGTTTCCAGTCCTTATGCTAGGCTAAGTGTTATATTTACAGGAAAAAGAGTGGTATTGATCTTCCCATCTAACTCTCAGCAAGAAAGCAAATCAGCACATTTTTCAGAACTATAACTTCAAGCACAGACTTTATAAGTGGGTGAGCACTGTGCTAGCATCTCATTTGGAAAATAAAGGTCGCTACATTCATCTGGCCGACACCATATGGTTATGAACACGAGCAGAAATCCCATTGTGATGCTTCAGTACATCTAAACTCTACATTTTTTTATCTAATAGACATTTAAAACACAGCCTCAGAGAACCTGTACACAGTATTTCACAAAGATTCAGATGGCTTATTTAAGTGTACTTTACAAACACTTCTATAATCCAAACAGCTAATATTTTCATCTGCTACCGAAATATCCTGAGTCCGGACCTTAGTCAGGTCAAATTCCGAGATTGCCTTAAAAGTGGAATAACGACACAAGTGCAAAAACAGCATGCTTATTTTACCTTCACCGCATTTCACTAATTCCCTCAATAAGGCAACAGTGTCATCTGCATAGTCATACGATAAGCATCTAAAAGGTATAAAATAGAAGAATGTCCATTTAACACAGGGTGAAACCAATGCAGAGTGCACCAGGAAAAATATCTTAACGTCAGTATCCATTCACTCTCTTCTCACCCGACCCCCAGTGTATTCAGCTGCTCGAGACAATGGCTTCAAGAGACTTACATCTGAAAGAAAATGGAGAGAATTAAAGACAAACAAAATATTTAATGATACTGTGTTTTAAAAAGGGGGGGAATGTATTTCTCTATATCAACAACTTACCTGCTGTTCCAGCTTCTGGTATTCTGTAGATTTAGGTCGACGTGTGGATCTGGATTTCTTTCCTTCCAAAAGGAAGGCAATTATCTGGGGGTAAAGGAGAAAGAGATATTAAGTTTTCATCTGACGTGGCCTGTTGTATGAAGCCTGATCCACAAAACAAATATGGATATAATTAAACTAGAGACATCGCAGAGGATTAATCTCTCTCTCTCTCTAACAAAAGAAATAAAATGTCAAATTATTCCTTTTAAGTTTGTTCCTCTCAGTTGTCATGTGCTTGTTTGGGCCCAGAAATGTATCTGCAAGTCACAAGGTGACCTCATGTACCATGTACTCAGTCGTTTTTTTATGCTTTTTTCATGCTGAATGACTTAATTCCAAGAAACTTATGGGCACATCTCTGGTAAACACAAGATTTAAAGTGGAGGTTTTGTGTGATTTTTTTGTGGAGAAACTCAGTTTCACAGATCTGTCGATTAAATCAACAAATTGATTAGTTGGCAAAATCATGTGAGTGTAGTCGACTAAGAGTTTCTTTGGTCAAGGTCAGCCCTAATCGGTGCATGACATACTGTATTTCTGCACTGTGTTAGTCCGAACTAAATGTACCGTTAACTAGACCAGCGAATATTCACCTGAGTTAAACTTACGGTCCAGTTATTTCATTGCATATAGTGGAGACCTGACCGAATATAAAGCAAATGTATGCAACCGCAATTACTGGGTTTCAAAAAATTCCATTATCGCCTTCATTTGTTGCAACAAGAACCCACGCCGGAACATTTGCAACTCAAATCTGGGTCAGTGGAAACACAGGAAACATGCTTCAAAGAGATCTGAGTGAGAGCTAAAGGCCAAGTACCTTGCGCTTGTTGTGGTAAGCGATGTAAAGCACTGCTACCAGCACAGCTGTAGAGACAAGGTAGGCAAAGAAATGACTGCTTTCTGCCTCATTCTTCGTACCAGATGGGTCATACAATGTTTTATCTCCGGTTTCTTTATTGTTGGTATCCTCTCCTACTGGGTTGCCCTCATTGTTGCCCTCTACTTCTGGTTTGGCCACACTGGGGTTCTCTACTTGTGTTTTTTCCACAGTGGCGTCCCCACTGCCTTTGTTTCCTTCTGCCTTGTTGTTGGTGTCCTTTCCTTCTTGCTTCTTGGCTTCCTCTCCTGACTCTTTAGTTGTTATTACATTTTTAACTGTATCCTTGGGTTGTTCTTTTGGAGCGGTAGTCTGTGTTTTTGCAGGCTCATTATTGATTTTGTCATTCTTCTTCTCTGTGTCGGTAGGATTTTGCTGCCCTTTATTATTCATGTTTGTGTTTTTATTGTCGTTTTCATTCGCCGCTTGCTGACTTTTTGTCTTTGTCCCTTGGTTAATGTTTCCCGGGTTTTGTTTGCTCGGTGTGGTCTGAACTGGTCCTTTGGTACTTGGCTGTACTGTAGACACTGCATCAGTTGTCTCCACTCCTGCTGTATTTGCTGCATTGACAGCAACGCCTTCTCCATTTTCTTCTTCATGGTCTCCTCCTTTAGTATCAGCTCCATTTTTCTTCCCAACTGCACTGGATCCTGCTGATGGATCGTCAGTGCCAGCTGGCAGTAGTAGTTTGCTATGATCATTGGTTTGTTCTGCTTTCTTAACTTGCGCCACAGATTTTTCGGCTGGAGCCCCTGTAAATAAGAACAAAAATAAAATATAATTAGAGTTTTTACCAGCTGAAGACAGGGCACGGGGACAATAACGGAACAATTAAGAGAATATAATGGCATGAATGCTGTCGTTGTGAATGTTTGAATTCTCCATTGATGACCTAGTCACATCTGCTTGCCTTTCCCTATAACATTTCCATCTTTGTTTCCTCTGCAAACTTTTGAATATTAATTTCCTCTACTTGTCTGTTCTGTCCCACCTTGTTAGTAATGTCCTCTGTCTTTTTCTTGTCAGCTTCCCCCGCTTGATTAAATAAGCCAAAGAACATTTCATTAGATGATTCGATTATATGATGTAAAGAGCATAAAATAAAGGCCAGAACATTAAGGTCGAGGAAGCAGCCTCCGCGCACTGGAAAACCACTTGGAAATATGATAACTAGTTTGTTGTACAGGCTAAACAAGAACAAATGACAATACAAGTCATTATAATTTCTAGGGGGGGATTTTTTCATTTCTGAGGTTATTCCTCAAACCATAGAGTGATACACATTATTTTGAAATCTTGAGTCACAAAGAGATTTTATTTTGACAAAAACTTGCTTTTCTAATTTCATAAAATTTCTGTGGATAAGGGATATTAGTGCTGATTATAATACAGAAAGGGAGCCATCAAAAAATGTCAACCAATTGTACAGGTGTCAGAGTATGTCCCAGGTCTAACCATGTGACATATTGTGTCTCATACATAAGATTCATACACCTACAAGGCTGGATTAAATACCAGACAGAGCAGGGAACTGCCCTGTGGGCCCCAGACGTCCCAGGGTTTCTGCATGTCATTTGGTCATGGTAATTTCATATTTGAAAATTTGTTAGGAAAAGGACAATATCAACCAAGTGTTCCTGGATCTGTGTATCAGTCCCGCCCCCACACGCTCTATATGAATGTGTGTGTGCACACTGAGCTGAGATGTTGTGTCCTGCCGAGAGTGGAGAGTCATCTTCAAGGTTTTTTTCAGGGACATCCTCATTAGACTGGCTACTTTTCATTACTTTACATTTTCCATATACAGTATACGCCGCTTATGGGCTTAAAATGAATAAACAAATGAATGAATTATCTTTATTTACATTGCACTTTTTACAACAGAGCCATCTCTAAGATGCATTGCAATGCAAACACATACTAAAACAGGCAATGTTGTTCAAGTAAGGCTTGATTAATTTCGTTGAATAAGAGTGCATGTATGTTTCTATAAAACAATACATTACCCATCATTGTGGCATGTCTTGATAAACCTTACAGTGAAGGTGTCAATAATTAAATAAATAAATAAGGTCCGATGATTCTTAATTACAAGAATTCTGATCAGTCAGGCGTGGTTTTGAATATGAATAGCTATTTACAGACTATGTGGGCTAAAACGCACAAGAAGACTAATTCTCCTTTACAGTAATTCACTACATGTTTACAATTAGGCAGGTCATTAAATATGCAATAATTAGGATCAGTGTATATGATGGAATAGTGGCATTAGAATATGCCAACATTTTGGGCTTTTATGGCCACATTTTTTCTCCTTGTGGAAACCCTGCATGTGCCCCTTTTTTTTTTAACTTTGAGCACCTGACCCTCTGGAGGTCTCTGCACTGCCCAAAGTTGTGTTTACTCAAATTGTCACAAAGTAAATAACACATAAAAAATAGAAGGTAGAATTTCCAGATAATTTTCTTATTTTTTTTAAATTATTTCAATCATTACTTTGATATTTTTATATTTTCATTGACTCATTATTATTATAATAATTATTATTTGTATTATGTAGTTAAAGTAAATTTGATACAAGGATAGGTTCATTATCAATAATATATCACTACCACAGTTTTCTAGAATTATTAATTTATTATGTTATTTTATTTTATTTTTTTCTGGTTTCAATATTTGTTTTAAAAACTAAAAGAAATGTTAGAATTGAATTTGTTAAATAAACCTTTTGCTAATAAAAAAAGAAATCTTTAAAAAAACATTTTTTAAAAAGTGTCCGGATAAGAGTGATGAATCTTATATTTTTGTAGTTTCATTGACTCATTATTATTATAATAATAATAATTATTATTATTATTATTAATGTAGTTAAAGTACAAGTGATACAAGGATAGGTTCATTATCAATAATATATCACTACCACAATTTTGTTCTATAATTATTAATTTCTTATATTATTTTGTTTTTTTCTGGTTTCAATATTTGTTTTAAAGACATAAAGGAAAGGTTAATACACGTTGGAATTGAATCGTAAAATAAGCCTTTTGCTAATAAAAATAAATCTTTAATAATAATTTTAAAATTAACATGTAAAAAATAGAAGGTATAATTTCTGGATAATTTTCTTATATTTTTTTATTTTCATTGACTCATTATTATTATTATTATTATAATAATTAATATTTGTATTAATGTAGTTAAAGTACATTTGATACAAGGATAGGTTCATTATCAATAATATATCATTACCACATTTTTTTTCTATAATTATTAATTTCTTATTATATTTTTTCTGGTTTCAATATTTGTTTTAAAAACGAAAAGAAACGTTGGAATTGAATTGTAAAATACGTTTTTTGCTAATAAAAATAAATCTTTAATATTAATTAAAAAAAAAAAAAAAAATCAGTATAAGAGTCCTGTTTGTCTGGGTGTGTAATTGTGTAATTAAGCTGCTATATATAGTCTGTTGTGTGCACACTGGGAACGTGTCCATAAACCGGTAGATGTGGATGGGGATGGGGGTGTGGCGTCTGAAACGGACACATAGATCAGACTGTGCGTCTGACACAACAACCAGGACAAGGATCAGGTGTTTTCTGGCTTATTTCCATTTATTGAACTAATTAAAGTGTCAAATGTACTGATGTCATTCAACCTAACATTGATGACACTGGCACAACCCTATGTGGTAAGCTCATATTGTCTCAGTCGTGATAAGATAAACAACAACAGCGACAACTAGCTTAATTGGGATTAAGATATTATAAATAGCAAAATGACACATTAAAGTCCACTCACCTCTGACCAAGCAGAAACACAGAAGCACCGTGAGTACCAGGAAAGACGTCCTCATTGTGTCCACACACTACTTACAATATACAAACTAAATCTACCATATAATCTGTAGTCTGTCCTCGTGTGAGCTCACGACACAATCCGCGTTGACTGATGCAGGTCGACAGGTTGGACGTTGTGGTTTTAAGACCTCTGTTCCTGCTTCCGTGTACAAACAAACCTGCTCTTCTTCTGCAGAGACAAACACAGATGTGTAGTGTGGTTTACTGACACCTAGAGGCGGAGTGGGGACACTACAGGAAGGTGTTTAACATGGCAGGTCATGTATGCAGGTTTAGGAGTATTAGGGCCATATTGAGGGGGGAAAAAATCGGAGATTTCGAGAATAAAGTCATAATATTACGAGAAAGAAATTCGTAATTTAATGACAGTAAAGTCATACTATTTCAAGCTCTATTTCCCCTCTAGAATAACACGTAAAATTACTATTTTATAATATTATGAATTTATTCTCATAATACTACGACTTTTTTCTCTTAAACTTATGACTTTAGTTTATTGAAAAAAAGTCGTAATATTATGAGAATAAAAGTCATACGTTTACGAGGAAAAAAGTCATAATATTATGAGAATAAAATCACAAGTTTACGAGAAAAAAAATCATAATATGAGAGTAAAGTTATGACTTTATTCTCTTAAAGTTATGACTTTATTCACGTAAACTTATGACTTTATTCTCTTAAACTTATGACTTTATTCTCATATTACGATTTTTTTCTCATAAACTCTTGATTTTATTCTCATAATATTACGACTTTTTTTCTTGCAAACCTATGACTTTATTCTCGTAAACTTATGACTTTATTCTCATATTACGACTTTTTTCTCGTAAACCTATGACTTTATTCTCGTAATATTACGACTTTTTTCTCGTAAACCTATGACTTTATTCTCGTAATATTATGACTTTATTCTCAAAATCTCAGATTTATTCTTTTTTTCCCTCAATGTGGCCATAATACTCCGTCGTACAGGAGAGCTAGGTTATAATTGAATGAAGAGATTTCTTCAGCGATATCAGATACCTGTAACTCCTAAACAGTTTGCCATAGTCTTCGATGTTATTCCTTCTGGTGTGCCTATATGCTGTTAAGGGGCTATATATCAGCTTCTGTTCTTGATGTTCCTTCTACTGATGTAGCTGACTCACCTATTGCAAAAAGTGTGCTTTAACCCATCTGGTTGTAAGAACAACCGTAAGATGTGTGCTCTATTTCAATGTAATATTGTTCCTGTTTCACTTGGAATATCTTTTTGGAATAGTCGTGTGAACAATTAATGTTGGAAAAAAGTTTTAACTCTCCCAAAAAAATACTTTTTGGTAAATAAGGTCAAAGAAGTGTCATTTAGAATCATTCATCGATGTTACCCAGTTAGGTCCTTCTTTGTTAAATTCAAAAATAAGATTGATTTAAGCTGTGCCTTGTGTGATTCCCATACTGAAACTACTGTCCATCTGTTCTGGAAATGTACACACACCCGTAAACTGTGGCAAGATAATTGTAGATTTATCTCGGAAAATATTATCTGTGACTTTGAACTTTTTTTAAGGTTCAACACAATATATGAGAGAGAATGTTTTTCTAATCAATCTCATTATTATTGTTGCAAAGTTTTAAATTCATAAATGCAAATTTGCGAGAGCTAAACCTCATTTTAATTTTTTCAAGACAGAAATGGAACTAAATATTAAGACAATATCTTCTGCAAAAAACAAAAAGGCTAGTAAAACGTTTGTGCTCTCATTTTAATGTTTTTACTTAAGTTACTATTATTTATTTATTTATATAAACAACTGGCATGTTTTGTGTTTTATGTTACTTTTTTTATTTATTTATTTTATTTTTACGTTTGTTTGTTTTTATTTATCCCTTTATTTCCTTTATATGTATTATTTACCTATGTGTTGATTTAATTGCATTGTTGTATTTTGTATTGTATTGTATTGTGTTGTTTACAAATTTAAAATAAAGTCTATTGAAAAAAAAATAATAATAATTGAATGAAGAAAGAATGAAGCTTCTTTGTGCTTTATTCTCTTCAAACTTCATTCTCAATAGTTACCATGTTGCCCCTCCAGCTGCCTTACACAACACACAGGGACTATCACCTTTCTTTGCTGGCATTCATGCAGGCTATCTGTTTGCCTGCTAAAGGCAGGACTATCCATCACACCTTTCTTTTGTGTCAACGCGTGTGATGTTTCACTGAGAACAATGGGATAAGCAGGTAAATGTAGTGTTGAGTAAAAAAAGATGCTTACTGGAAAATGAAACGTTTTCAACGGTAAAAGGACACTTTTTAATTTGTAACTGACTTCAATTGTAGTTGAAACTTGATATCGACTGCATCTAAAACTAACAAATTCACATTTTCAAGTTTCAATCAGATTCAAATGCCAACATTCAATGTCATTTATCTTATCACAACCATATTCAGTTGATAAGCGTTGCAGCTCTTGCATCATAATCTGGAAAATACCACTTCCATCCACCTTCCCAAACAATGGCTCCAATCGGGTGTAAATCCGGTGAACTCCCTGACCCTGAAACCCTGGATCTGGATCCACCAGTTTAGCAACAAGGAAGCCTCTGACCAAATTCCCTTATGCCAGTAAACCCGCATATCTTGCCACCAAATGCAAAGTAGCTTCCTAGACAAGCTACAGCAATACATATTCACAGTAGTGCTGCAGTTATTGGGTTGAGAGTTACACTTAAAGTTACACATTTCAATGCATCAGCCTTACTATGTAAGTTTTATTGGATTTTAATAGTTGTAATCCACAGAAGACAATCCACAAATGTGTACCATGATCCAAAAATATTTCACTATCCACAAACATGTATTTTTGTATTTGTGTTGTGTAAAGTCCCATCCACAAAAATACAGGGTGATTTGCAAATACTCTGCTTGCAAATTTACTCTGTAAACACGTATTTTAATTCCACATAAAAATGTTATAGGTTACATTTTAAGTGATATATGTATGCATTTATGCATTGATTTATCCACGTGGAATGATATTTGAACATTTGTGGAACGCTTCCTGTGGGATTGTAACTTCCCTCCTGTAAGTTTGGAGATTTTTGTCCAATTTGTACCGCAGAAGACACATTTGGGGATCGTCTTTTGTGGACTATTAAAGTCCAATAAAGCTTCCATACCATATGTGTCATCAAAATGTACCGTTTATGACAACTTCCTTCACATATACCTGCACATATATCTGTATACATCTCACAGAGTAAAACAATGCATGTTTGCTGATATGAGCCAGATGACTTGAGCTCTTTGTGACTGTGAAACTTAGCATTCAGTCAGTGAGAGGATAGGACTTGACTTTCATGGCTGTGATATTTACATTTATTTGAATGGCACATGTGAAAACAAAGGGAGACTAAATATTTAGGCCAGATTCAGATACAGATACTTCTGCAGCCTATATGAGGCAGACATCCTCCTATTGTACTCAGCTGACCTGAACTTGTAAAGGTAAAGAGAGCACTTATGAAGAATTAAATGTTATATATATTTATGTTTTTCTAATGCTCCCCCACAGGAGGAGTGGAGGAGATAACATCTGTGTTATTACTGCCACCCACAGGTTAGGTGCTGACATGATGATGGGGATATTTACTCCACATGAGGCGGTTGTGTCAGTATTTGACCTTATCAGCAGATGGCAGTAGTGATATACAGTGCAATTGGAAAAAAAAACTGTGACAAAAGCACATCATGACTCCAGATTACTTTATGTGCATGTAATTTCAGGGGTTTGCAAAAACTATCAACCCATTATATAATCATATAATCACCTTCAAGCATATAAAATACCATAAAATAATTAGCATAAACTCACTAAACTTTACAGCTGATTACCAGAAGTGATACGTAACAATATCTTAGGGGATTAGATTTGAAGGTGTGCAGTAGCTTTAGAGATGAGATAATCAGCAACATGTTAATTGGAGGTGTTTTACATCTCAGCTGGGTGTGGGGGACCCGTGGGTTCTTGTAATGAATATGTCTTAATTGTGGCAGGCTATTTGACATTTGAAAAAGTCCGATGAGTCCCTCTCATTCTTGACACCCATTTGCATTTCCATCTTTAAGGTCAAACGGGTATGAATAATACATTAAGGAGGTTCTTAAGCTCACAGCCAGCCATACCTATCTTCACAAAGGCACCAGCTGAGTGTTGCTAAGCTCGGTGAATGTTACAGAAACAATCAATTAATATCACTTTGGGAAACCGCATGCGAAGCAAACGCAGCTTCCTGTTATTAGTGGGAATATAAGGTCACGAGTCAATGGAAGATATAGGATCAGCCTGTTAGTTTTATGTAGTCTACTTGATGATATGATTTTATTGTGTGCATTTAGAGTAAACGGTGCTGTCGGGTGTGTTTCACTTATTTAAAGTGTTGCTCTTTTTTTTTACAATTTTAGTGACTTATCAACTGATAGTTCTCGGTGCAATATTACTACACACTATCAAAGGGTTAACCTGGAATAAATTCAAGATCAAAGGAAGGCCCAGAAAAGAACCTTGGCAAGAGATTGGAAGAATTTAATGAGCAAAAATTAACATGTATTAAATCTGACCTCGTGCTTACATGGCAGATGTTGAGTGGAGCAGCAACCAGATACGTTATTAGAGATAAACAGTGGCATGTTGCCTTTTGAGTGGAGCATGGGAACTTTAAGATAACACACCTTTTTATTCCATTTCAAATAAAACCGAGTAAAATGCTTTAAAATCCTACGTGCTCATGTGTTATGTATTACGTTTCATTGATCAAATTGTGTTGTAATAATAATGATATATTTCATGGGATTTCCTTCAATATGATAAAACAAGAAGATAAAAAAAAGGCACAAGCAGGAGAATGTATTTAATAGAGGATGAACCATTTGAAGCCATTCACTTGGGGGCTGAGTTTCATAATAAGGGTACTGTCTTAGGAGAATTGAACATTGCACTGGATGCATAGCCTTGAGGAGACAGATTTGCTGGCTGTTTTGACAACTCATTACCTATAATTTCACTGACGGATTGGTGGCCCAGAGTCGGCAGCCGTGGCACCAGAGACTCTGTGGTTTGTGCCTGGAATGATGTAAGATATAGAGCAGCAAAGATTTATTATGGCTAATGATTGCTTAAAACAGAGCGGGGGGAGACTTGACAGTTTGGTGCCTCTGCGGGGCGAAACGGAAACACATCCTCAGTCCACCTGTCTGTAGTTTTAGGAGAAGCCTGTTTGAAAGAGAGGTAATGATAAATAATATCTGAGGAGTAAAATCCGAGATATTTTTGACAATATCAAGATCGTTATTGTGGCATCTAAGCTTGAAATCAATTAACCCAGACTCCCCCTGTGTGCCTGGTGGGGCTGTCTACTCTCTGGAAACTTTTTTGGTAACATACACATATTGAATGATCCAATCAGCTCAAATACTGTTGAAAAGTAATATTTCCCCGCTCTGTAGATCTCCCTGTGGGTAAGATCTTGAGGGTGGGTGTCAGTGGGCTCGTCCAGGCCAGTCCCCCCCCCCTGCTCTGACATAATTGGTCCATCCCTGGCACCACTCCTCATCTCCAAAGCCACCAAAAACTGTAACCTACCTTGTGTATTTTTCACTAATTGAAATGCCTAATGAGGTCCCAGGGGCTCCATCCCATTACCTCCGAGTTAATTAAAGCCTAAGCAGTGTGCCAAACGGTGAATAAAGATTCAGTAAAAGTGCAAGAGGAACAGGGAACCCGAGCAGGGTTCGGTGTGCTGGGATGGGGCTGACCTGCTTTTTTTTTGTCATTGTTGTGGGACGCTATATTCCGAGACGGAGCAGATGTCTAGTATTTTTTTATTTGTATTTTATTTATGACTTCAAATTTTGTTTCTCATTTTCCAGTGTGGTTAGCCTAATTCTGCTTTATTAAACATTAAACTCGCACAGCAAGGTTTTTATGAAAGCAGAACACAAGACTAAAAAAATGGCAGGTGTTAGGGACTTTTATGCAATTTCAGCTGTAATAAAATTATACTGCTCATTAAATCGACATTTGTAACACCTACAAAAGGCAGTTATCAACTTGTTATGCACTGTGGTCACTAGTCTGAGATATTAATTCCAAACCGCATTACCTTGTTAAAGAAACCTCTCTTTATTAAATGACAAAAACACGGGCTGACAAAATGCGAAAAAACAAAAAGAGACATTTCTTTTAAGAAACAATTTCAAATGTTTATTTAACATGTCAAAGAAAGGGGCACACACTCGTGAATTGAAAAGGGGGGCTGCAATTATTGGCCAGTACTATGACTTAAATTTAATACTAACATTAATCAGGTTTTGGCTAAAAAGAAAACATGTTTTTTGTTCCTTTTTGTTTTTATAAAGAAACTTTATGTACATTGGTTCTTTTATACAAGAGGTTCATTGGATAAATGCATCAAAAAAAGAAACCAGTTCTGCAGTAAACTTTACAAAAAATACATTTTGTTTTCATTGAGAGATGTAGAAAAGGAGACAGTCAAATATTGACCAATAATATTTCTTCCTTTTCATTATTTAGAAAAAAAGCTGTTCTAATACCTATTTTAAAGAAAAGCAATATACAGCACAATAAATGGGGGGAAATCGCCATTGTGGATTCATTCGCTTTGTTTAGTAACCAAGGAGAGGGGCTGCGACTGGAACAGGGCATGATGGGAGTGAAGGGCTGCCTGATGGAACGGGGAAGGAGGAGAGAGCATGGAGTGGTGCAGGGAGGTGAAGGGGATTGGCCGGGTGAGGATGGGTGTAGTCGGCTGGCTACCTGAAGTACCAATTGGGATGGAGAGGTGGGTATGGGAGGAGGAGGAGGAAGAGGAGGAGGAGGAAGAAGAGGATGTAGATCCAGAAGCCTTCCCAGCTAGGGAGAAGTGGTGGTGGTGCATGCGTCCCTCCGGTTTGGTGGTGAGCGACAGCGGCTGGGCCTGCTCGGAGTGAGTGGCGGCGGGGGCGGCCGGGGAGGCCAGGGCTGCAGAGGGAGTGGCCGGCGAGTCCAGCATGCTGCCGTGGGACGACGCCGGGCTGTCGCACATCTTCTCCGAGGGCAGGTACTGCACGCACTGCTTCTTGCTTCTTATCGAGAAGTCTGAGGGGGGGTGGGAAACAGAGGAGAAGTGAGGAAGCTGAATTATGGATCTGCTGCTGGCTTCAAATCTGGTTCATGTCCCTCAATGCTGCCGGTGACAGAAGTGATCGTCAAAACAGTGAAGACGGTGGCAGTGAAAGT
The DNA here is from genome assembly GCA_916700685.1 of Adelosebastes latens. Classification (NCBI taxonomy): domain Eukaryota; kingdom Metazoa; phylum Chordata; class Actinopteri; order Perciformes; family Sebastidae; genus Adelosebastes; species Adelosebastes latens. The sequence continues at coordinate 48,412 of CAKAKR010063612.1, read as the reverse complement.
TGTGACATGTTCAAATCAACTCGAAAAACACAGTGAAACATGATGTTAAACATATTCAGATGGTATGCGATCATGATGCAAAAAAAAGAACATTACACGCTTCACCAAAATGTGCACTGAAGTGTGGAAATATCTCTAATTTTGGGCACATTACGGTGGTCATTTGGTTGCACAGCAACAGACATACCTGCCACTATTAGCACTGAACCTCATAAGCTGCTTGTCAAAGTGTAGAAGCAGGGAAAGAAGTTAGTAAGTGTTAGTGAAGAAAAGAATCCATGCAGGAAAAAGGTAGATAAAAAATAATAGAATAAAGGTGCAGTGTTGCAAATAAAACCCTCACTGTTAGTTTCTACAGTTATTATTTGTTATTCCAGTTTGTGTCAGGAGGAAAAGACCTCTTACCTTCTGGTTTTGAGTCGGGCTTATTGTCTCTCTTCCTCTTTTTCCGCTTTCCCTGCACAGATCAAACAATGCTGTTAAAAAAGTATTCATAGTGAAAGTAAACCACCTTACTGACTTCGGTGAGATTACTATAATTAACTGAAACAGTCATATTTGACTGAGCCTGGTGAGAAAAAAAATCATGTTTCTAACTTCCTCATGATGATGGGAACGTGCTACTCACATAGTTATCTCGTGCTGACCACCCTGGATAGAGCTGGGAGTGCAGTTGCCTCTCTTTTCTGGCCAGCTCGTAGTATTTGGCTTGTTCCTCTCTTGACAGGGAATGCCACTGTGGGCAAAGACAGAAGATATCAAAGGATTGCTAAACACACACACATATAGTTATAAACTCTTACGCACATCTGTGCTACTTACCCGTCTCCCAAGGATCTGGTTGATGGCGGCGCTCTCTTTCAGAGTGCACTCCGCCACTACTTTGGCTCTCATCTCCTTCATATACAGCATGAAAGCATTCAGAGGTTTCTTGATATGGGGCCTCTTGTCCTCCTCTTTCTTGGGAGGAACGGGGGATTTCCTGCTAATCCGAAACATTAAAAAATATGCCGTTAATAAGCCGTGAATGGTGGAGAGGTGCTGGTGAATTAGAGTGAACAAGGGGAAATATTGTGCAGCAACAACAGCAGGTTTTGAAAAGACTTTATTTTAAACGTTCTCTTACGCATGCATCGAGGGGCTCATGTCACAGGGCTCCTGTTTGATAGCCGTGGAGACGATGGCGGGATGGGGAATGCCGGTCTGGTGGAGGCCGTGCGGAGGCGGAGACACCATGTGAGGGGAGAAACGGCTGGACACCAAGCTGTGAGGGAGACAGGAGGCGACATTTTAACAGTCGGGTTTGAAACTCTTAGACCGGATGCAACATAGGCATGTGCGAATCCTCTGTTAACCTGACGAGAAAAAGGTTCAGCTAACTTGGCACCTTCATAACCGCCCCGCCTCGCCCTCCGGATAAAATTCACCATGCCTACTGCGTCCGTCTAGACTAAATTCATACACACACAATGAGTTACATGCTCGCTTTTTGTTCAAATAAAGACTTTTTCAAAAGCCCCTTTATTCAGCAGTGGCTGGAGAAAAGTGGAGTGTGTTGTTACCATGACGACAGCATGGCCGTGACACCTGAAACCACTTTCCTTGCCACGTTCCAGGGAGCGTTCTGACAGCCGTCCACACAGAACACCTTTACAAAAAAAGTGTCTTTCCAATTGTTAATACAATGGAGCATTGTAATGAACAAGGGGGGAATTAAGCTCCATATCCCTCTATTACACACGCTAGTTAAGGTTAGACTGGAAAATTCCTCTATTTTAACATGTCACACAGGCTGTCATGAGAGACAAAGCACAATATAACCTTGTGCTCGCAGTCATCAGCTTCACCCTATGATTCATGAACCCAGCGTTAACTTATATACACAAAGAGGCTTTTTTAACTGTCGCAAACACAACATTGGAGTCCAGGTTGACACAGAAAGATAGTTCAAAGCTTGTTTCAACTCCTCATTCAATATTTACTATCTGACTGAATATAAAATCTGATCTAGTTAAGTAAAGTAAACTAAAAAGTGGTAAAAAAAAAAATGTGTAAATACATGAAGTCTAATGAAAATTTATCTGTCATTAAGAACTTTGCTTTATTTTCCATTTTTTTCTTTATACCACTTAATAATTCATGCTGTGTAAACAAGGAGGTGCCATATCATCCCCTCGGTAATAAACCTATACCGACTAAATCTGTAAACATCCCACTTAGTCCCTGATGAATAACTCAACGCTGCTCCGAGCGATGGCACGCAGTCAAGCTCCACATTTTGAAAATAATGCTCCCATTAGCATTCACGCTATGCAGTCGTATTTATGTTACCTACAGTATGTTGCTGCCTTAAGATTTTATTCTTACTTTAATTCATATTTGCTTCTTTTTTTACTGCGTTATCACAATTTTAAATTTATATTTTGATTAACAATGTAATTTCAAATCCATATTAAAGTTGAAAAAAACTTCTGTGAGGTGTGCTGCGATTGTTGTGAGTCGGTCTCAAGATGGAGCTACACATCCTATTGATCAGAGACCCTTCTGAATATTTCATCTCGTACCAACACCGGAAGGCTCGCTACAAATCTTTCCAATTTTGGAAAGAGGGTCAGAGAGTTTAGTCTGATTGGACGTGTAGGTTCAGATGAGCTTTGATTTGTCGTTATCGATTCGCGGCCCTTTCATCTCTGCGGTGCGTGCGTGCGTGTGTGTGTGTGTGTTGTGGAGTGGCTCAGAACATTGGCCTGACCACAGAAGTTTAGCTCCGAGAGAAAAGACAGGAGAGGAGTGCTGAATGCCAATAACGCCTTCCCTCTATTTAAGAAGCTGAACTTGTCTGTGATAGACTCTGCAGTCCTGACACCGCTGCCTGCCCGTGATCTGACAATTTTGCCAGAAGTGGAAAGTGTGTTATTCAAAATAAGTGCTATTTCTGTAAAATGTTGCCAAAACAGTTTAACAATGCAAATAATGGACGTTTAAAAGTGCACACCTGCCATTTATTTTACCTAGTGTTTAAGAAGGCAGGAGAAATGTGATTACAGCATGTCATAGAGGCAGCAGATATTAGATGTCTCCCCTTTGGGAGGGTGGGGGTGTTGCCGAACATGATCCGCTCACCTGGACATGGATGCATTCATTGCTAGCGCCGGATAGGGGTGACGGAATCCCCCCGGAGGGATGGAGTACATGTGCTGGCCCTGCCTGGGAGACAGAGGGAGACAGAGGGAGACAGGGTGAGCGAGAGCTCCAGTGTGAGGTGGATCAAACACAGCTGACAGCTAACCCACCAGCACTAATCCTCTACTCATCAACTCAAATCCCCCGCTTGTGGAACAGCACCGTTGCAATTGATTACGAGAGCCGTAGCAAAACCCATAAATGTTCATAAATTCCTCCCGGTGAACTCAAATGTTTGAATTTATTATTGTTTTGATAGCGTGCACCTGCACTCAGACAACACGGCAAAAAAAGTCAGACATTACTTTAGACAAAAATGTCAAAAATGTCATCCTTTCCACAGTTTCTTCTTGCTCCTTGACAAACAAATTTGATGTGCTTTCCTAAATCTTAAAGCTGCAGTAGGTAGAAATGGAGCAAATATGATTGAAAAAGTTATTTTTATAAAACGGTCACTATATCCTGACAGTAGTGCATGAGACTGAAAAAAATCATCTGCCTCTCTGTCCTCCGGTGCTCCTAATGGCATCTGCAAGATTTCACAGACCGGAGGAAAACAACCAATCAGAGCCGAGCTGGAGCCTGCCGTCTCTGAGCAGCTGTCAATCACTCCTGAACTCCGATCAAACGGTCAAACTACGCAGCGTTGATCAAATATGAATCAATATTCTGTTACTGTAATGCCTATTTCTCGCCTCAAATGTTTTCAGAATCATCTTGTAGTGTACTGTTTAGCTGTAAAATGACCGGCAGCCATGTTCAGATCAGTTGAAGAAATACCAAGCACCGCCCACCAGCCGGAGCACAGCCAATAGGAACGCTCTCTCTCTGAAATGACTAGATTTTTTAAAGCCTGAAAAGAGAGCCATGAGGAGGTGCAGAAGTCTAGTTTTCTCTTAGAACACTTGAATTACAATATGCTGAAAGGTTATTATGGTAATAATAATTTTTGCCCAATGATGCCAAAAACTTTTTGCCTACTGCAGGTTTACTCGCTAACATCAGTACTTTTAAATGTGGCGTGATTTGTAACCAAGAACAAAAGACATCTGGCCGAGTGGACAGCTGGAAATAAAAGTGACTTACTGTGGCATGAGCCAGCCCAGAGGGTGTGCGATGGACCCGACAGCACCAGGAGACAGCGGGTAGTATGGAGAGAGCTCCGACGGGTGAGGTGTCCGAGGAATACCTGCAGGTTCCAACGACAGAAGAAACAAGCTTTTAATATGCAGCGCACATCTGCTGAGGTGACACGCTATTTACATAGAGGAGTCATTTAAAACAATATTTAATGTCTCTGAAAATATTTGCTATCATCTTCGTCATACTTTTGATACTCCACCCAAAATCTATCTACCTGGACAGTAAAGCAGCTGTGGTGAATTCACTTTTGGGATTCCAATAGTGACCAGTTTTCAAGGTGGAAAAAAATAACAAAATGTCCACAGACTCCTGCTCAGTCCGTTCCAAACTGAAAGAGTTTTTCCAAAATGTGTTTAAACACGCTGTTTCCTTTTCAGACTTCATGACCCTGCCGAGCTCATTAGCGTGTGTGTACGTGCCTCCTGGTTTCTGTGGCTGTTTCAGTACTTCTTTTTTAACTGTGACAAGTGGTCACTATTTGAATCCATCGTAACAGACGTCAATTTATAAAAGCTGACTAAAGCCTCTGACAAAAGTGAACATTTTTACAGCCACCTGTCAAGATTACTGACAGATTTTACGTGGAATATCAATGTACAGTGAAGTGAATCAGTGTCCATCCGTGAGCCATTACCTGTCTTTGGGTCGAGGATCTCTGGGGAGAGGTGTGACGGCGGCGTGCCGGGGGAGAAGTGTTCATTGCTGTAGGTGATGAGGGGCGTCAGAGGGTGGACGTGGTGGGCATGCTGCACCACTGGGACTTTATTGGACTGTTGATGGAGAGAGAAAAAAAACAAGAGAAGAACAGACACAAAGAAGTTATGAGCTGTGCAACAAGTGTCTGACACATAACATTTAAAGCTATTCTGCTTGTGGCTGAAACAATCATCCCACAGTGTCTACCGCACATGATTTCTGTTGCCCATTGTTCAAAAAGAAATGCATGGTGTAAATAGGCCAATCATGTGTGAATGCCCTCTACGGTAAACATCGCATCAGTCTGTGCGTGTGACCGGCCCTGTGATGCAATCTGGACCGGCACCAAGGAACACTAAAAAGCCCTGCAGACTCATGCCAAGACCATTACGGTCGTTTAGCTGAGGAGAGAACTGTTTGTTCAGTCCAACAAGAAAAAAACAACGGTGCCGCCAAGTCCAAAAGTCACACCAGCGAGCCACAAACAAACACAATCAGGCGAAGGTAAACTGACTACCCATAAACAAGTGGAGACATCATCTCCCACTCTGTCTGACAGCATGGGATGAAGCAGACGCCCATGGGTGGTTACACACTAGAATAACACTGACGGTTCTGTATAACTTAAGGTAATGCGGTGTGGATCTTTATTTCAGCGTTACTTTCACACACAGACTCCAGCATTACAACTACAACGAGGTTGATGAAGACAATAATAATAACCAGCGTCTCTGCTTTCATTAGGCAGCGCTCAGCCTCGCAGTCATTTCCCCTGGCTGCCTGGCTGAATAGAGCACTTGTTGGCTCAACTTGTCACATGGGAGGGTCAAGGGGTGGAGGGGGGGTAGCGGGGGGAGAAAGGAGTCTTGTTCCTCCAGGCTAACCTTTCTTCAATATCCCTCCCCACCCCCCGTCCCAACCTCTCGTCTCTCTCCAACGTGGTCTGCTGGGGAACAAGGTTTGCATTGAGACTTCTGTACACTCTCTCGCTTCACGCTGCTTAGAATTGTTCCAAATCTTTTGCTTTTTTTTCTGCCACTTTTTTTTTTTTTTTTTTTTTTTTTAAAGCAAGGTCCAACCTTTTTTTCTCCTTTTAAATCTTTAGCAAATTGGTTTCTCCCGTGTCTCAAGCTACGCTTTGATTCCCGTAATGCCAGACGGAGTGAGGAAAAATATTTACTGGTGTTAAACACGGCTATATTAAGATCACTTTGCTCAGGAGGACTTTTTTTTTTGGGCTTCTCCAGAGCATATAAGGTCAATGCATATAATGATGATGATGATGATGAGCAGAGAAAACACAATTTCACACAACACAGAAAAGGTTTTGATGAAGCTTCGTGGCAGGAATAGCGTTGACCCGCTGGGTTGAAATCCCAGGTCCCACATGTCATGTATATTTGAGTTGTGCTTTGTTGTTCTACTTAATGTACAATATGCCTGGATTTTTCCCTATATTGTGAGGGCTGTTTGAGACCTCTAGACCTGGGTGCCAACACATTTTGGGAAGCACTTCAGTGAGAATTTCCAATGATGCCTATTAATTATTCATATCCTGGAATACACCAATCGTGTGCTCTACACATATTTCTAAGTTTGAAGGCACTAGTTTCAACTCCGGGCTGCCTCTCAGCTCAGCAGCCCCGACAAAATGTGGAGAGAAATGGAGTACGCAGGTTGCACATATGCAAAACTATTCTGACCTGTATACTACCTGCCTGCCAGAGCGTCTCCGTTAGGAATAAAGATGGCTACTTCATCATGCGACTTCCTCTCTTTAAACATTTTTGAATGAAATCAATCAAAATCAGCATTATTTTCTAAACTAATTTAAATGTATTGAGCTCTCCAGAGCTCTGAGAGCACAACATGTGGTTTTGTGAGACTGAAAAAAACTAGACTAATGGCTCAATCATGAATTAAAACTAAACACTAACGAATCAATGCCTTCTTTCACCTGCTTTATGTGTGGAGGTAATATCCCTCTCTAGCCCACGAGAGCTTCGTACGTCTGGTTTCACGATCCACAAGCAAAGTGTAATAAGGAAACCACAAGGAACATGAGCCGTGTTTTAAATATAAACAACATCTACGTGATAGGACGGATAAAGGGCAACCTGGAACCAGATGGTATCTACATCGACAGACACACACTTTACACAGACGGGCTTGTTGCAAACAAGGTCTGCAGCGGTGCGTAGCTCTCAGCTAAGCAAGCAAAAACAGCCAGAACTGGTCTTAAGAGCGGATTGGACATAGTAACAGGAAGGTTTAAAGAGGAAAAAAAACACAGCAAAAAGCTGCTGAGCCGGTGCAGAGAAAAGATGTCTGTCTCTTAAGAGGGTTTGAAGCTAAAAAGGCCGAGGTGGCAGTACCTCGCCTGGCTGTCCAACTTGGAACGGCGCTAAGAAAAGCACAGTCCTTGGTCAATGTGGGTGGAGGGGTGGATTTCATTCAAGCAAACATGTTTTTGGATCCTGCACATCTGAATTGAATTACTAGGCAAACAGCCGATGGGGAAGAGAGCTTAGAACAAACTGAATAACCCCGCAGCTTTGTGTGTCTTTATGCTCGGTGATTCTGGGTGGGAGGCTCAGAGGCCTTTCAAAACGCCAGGAAAGACGGGGTGAAAAGAATGCCTGGCATGCTGAGAAATCCAAGCCTTGTTTGTCAACGGCAACAGGAAGCGGACGTGAGAGAGGGGACCGACCGTGTCGTATGTCTTTAAAATCAACCAAAACTATGCCATTCATCACAGACAACGTGTGCTTTTGCGTGCTGGTCATCGCCTCTGAAAGGGTCAATGTTTGGGAGTAATATTCTGGCTTAAAATAATACAGGGCTGAGCGGTGTCATATTACTGGAGTGAATATCCCCAGAGGTGATTAAATAAATTGAGAGAGCTGTTAACAAAATCAGCATATATGGACACAAACATGGGAGCTAGTGTGGTAATAAATATTTGTAAACTAATATTATGCTCTAGTAAATCTGCCACTAACGGTGTGTAATTTCATGAACTCATCCTGCGATCCTAAAATCTCCACGTTTCAGAGTTTGACTGGAATCAAAGGTCTGGTTCCTTATTCCATTTCTGAAGAGGATCTTGTCTCTGCAGTGGGCCCAGCAGGACTGCAGACCTCAGATCAGTATTCAGTTCAGTCCTCCCAAAGCCTTTGATTTCATGATGGATCCCGGTTGTTCACTGCCTAATGCAAAACGAGAGAATCTCACCGGACTCCCAACTCAAAGGTCTGTTGAAAGAATATGGGTCAAAAGCAAGTGTATGTATCTCTTTGGGAGAAAAGCAGATTTTCAGTTAATATTTCTACTTAAAATGTCGTATTATAGCCCCGAGAGTTGAAGATTGCACCGGACACATGCGGCGAGACAAAAGGCATCTGTGGAATGCAGCTCTAGACCTTAAACCACTTCAATTCACTTAAACAATTCTGTGACTAAGTGACTTATGACACGCTGACAGGACCGCGTTCCTCCATGCCTTGATTGCTCTAGACGGCGCTAATACAATATTGAAACAAAGACGGTGATTCTTGCGTCCCTGTCAAGTGAAGATCAGCCCATATTTGAGCACCGGGTGCGCCGTGATCTGATAAGTAACCGAGGGACGGACACCTCCGGTCAGTTCCACCTCATTAGAGAGTCACAGCTCCGTCTAATCCGGAATAACAGTACTAGTCAGTGTAGTCGGACATGACACAGAGAATAGGCATTATGGACAAATTACTGCAAGTGACTGAATGACCTCAGAGAGGGAAGTACGCAGCCTTGACATCATTATCGGCCGAGTGTTAATGACTGTGAATCGGTGCGTTGTGGAAGATGAGTAGGAGATGCACATGATTCAGACAGCAGCGCTACCTCTTCTCTCTTCCTCTCCTCTTATTTTCTAGTCTCCTCCCCTCTAGTCTCCTCTCTTCCTCTCCTCTCCTCCTCTCTCCTCCTTTCCTCTAGTCTCCTCTCTTCCTCTCCTCTCCTCTAGTCTCCTCTCTTCCTCTCCTCTCCTCTCCTCTCCTCTCCTCTCCTCCTCTCTGGTCCAGCTCGGCCACTACTGATGGGCTGACATGATCCCCATACTGCATCACCTGGCCCTGCAGCGCCTTTGATGTATTATTCATGAAGAGGCAGCCCTCTGAACACAGGGGTCTATATGGGGGTTTTGGGGTGCTGCTGAACGTATGTGTGCGTGTGTGTGCATGTGCATGTGTGCATGTGCTCCCTTCTTCCCCGTCCTCCCACCACACCACCACCACCATTACTACCAAAAGCAATACCAACTGAATGCTAAACAAACCTGTCTGTTGAATAATTGAGGATCTCAGGCCAGAGCAGGCTCCGATTAGCATACGGGCCTTATGGACCCAATCTGCACAGCGACACGACGGTCTTTCCCTGGACTTTGGTATCCAGCGATGTACGCTCTGATTTTCTATTTGACATCCTCTTATCTCGATCCACATTGCCAGAATTAGCAGATTATGTCAAAGTAGCTCACCAACAACAATTGCATCGATCTCTGCAGAGATGATATCACTCACCAAAAAATCAAAATACCAACATTGTCTTCGTGCGGAGGCTCGCCAGCGGATGATTTATTAATCTGCAGAGGCACTTGACTGAGCAGGCCTCTAACTAATAGACTGTAACAGCCTTATCAGTACACTAACATTATGCATAGCTGACATGCATATAAAATGTACATGCGCCTACAAGCAGATCTTGACAGATATTCCAAACCGTGCCAGTCCATCATAAAAACAAAACAACCATGTCAGATTTAACACATGCTTGCAGAATGACTGCAGGAGCACAGGTCTGCTCCAGGAGTCCCTGCTGGTGTCTCCTCTCCTCGGGTCTCTCTCCCTGGCTCCTCTTGGCCCTGGGCAGTAATCCCTGGCCCCCCGTGTGTGCCCATCCGCTCCCCCTTCTCTCATTAGTGCAGCGTTGGGGCCTGGGGAGCCTGCAGGCCTGGGGAGCCAGCCTGCTGCTGCTCCCCCTCCCACTCTCCCTCTCTCTCTCTCTCTCTCTCCTCGGCTGGAGTAATGAGCACATAATCAGCCTGGCTCCCTGTCAGCAGCAGCACACCAGAGGGGCATGTGGGCTCCTGGCCCAGAGTGGGGGGTAAGGCCGCAGCGGGGTGTTTCACTCCCCTATCCTCCGTGCCCAGGGTGCGCCGCACCCGGTATTAGAGCTTCCCACCACTAAATCAAATGACCCTCTAGTCACAGGTCACCAGATCAAGCACGGCGACTTCCTTTTTTAGTTCACATACTGAAAGCTGTTACACTTTCAATGAACTTCCCTACCTTTTATACTGCTTATAAAATGAAAGTATTACACAAGTTCTAAGACACCGATGTTATCTCGTATTCTCTTTTCTGCCAAATTATGTGTTTCATTTGAGATGTTTGGCCTTGGACTGCCCATTTATTAGAGCTTGTCAATTGCAATAAAAATAGTAAGATGATCATAATAAACAGCACTGAAGTATCGACTTTAATTCGAAACCAAGGCACAAAGAAGCCTCTCTCCGTGCTAACATCGATGTAGAACCTGTGTAGCTATTTATAAGCTCCGATGTGCAGATATAAAAGCATTTTGAAATACATTTACAATAGAACAAACGTTGCAAGCTTGAGGAAAAAGCACATATTTAAGCGCACAAAAGTCAAAGCTACTTATTATTCCGACGACGTGAGTAACATTTCTCCCAGTTGGATCCCGCACATTCTCAGTGTTCTACAATGTTTCTTTCTGCATTGACTTTTCTGGTTTAATGACGTTCAAAGAAGATGAAGGCCAAACAAAAAAAAAAAAAAAGAAAAGCACCAACACAGAGCCACATGAAAAGTAGCAGCAACCGCTGAAGGACAGAACAGAAACAATCCAAACAGAGAACTCAACCTCAGTCAATGTGCTTTCATTTCCTTTAAATCCAACTGCTATTATCCCACTCACTGTTTTGACTTTTTCTCTGAATTCTGTTTCCCTGCGCTGTGGATTCACCGATTAATTCATAATGTTCCACGTTGTCTAAACCACTCAGAATCAGTTTTCCTGCAACATAACTTGACACAGTAGCTGCCGTGTCCCACAGAAAAATCAACAGGGTCACCGGCAGGTCAGCATTTATTCTAATAGATATATCTAATTGTTTTTTATTGAGACTTAAGTCAGTCCTGGATTCCCATGAGCAAACTGCATCCCTTCGCAACAATTCCCCATTGACTGCGCTCAATGAGGACTTTGTCATGTGCATCGCTGCGATTATGGGATCCAGCGAATCAACCGCAAACTCAGCGAGCACATCGAGCCAGGATATGTAAGGTCAAGGGAGCTGAGTCACAACGGCTGTATTTACTAAAGTGCAGTGACAGTGGCGTTCTGCTCCACGCACTGTTTGACACGACTTCCCGAACCAGAAAACGCCCTGATACAATCAAGCAGGTGAGATGCCAGATAGATGCTCGTGTTTTCAATCCCGAACACACGTCCCTCAGCGAAGCCACAAACCAAACAGGTCCGCTGAGGCCCCGCATTGTCTAACCAGAGTGAGACACCACGATGACTAGTTCACACCTGTGTGGGAAAGTTCAAGAATGGCGAGGAGGTTCGACCTTGAGAGATTTATGGTGGAGTTATTGTGGTAAAAGACAGACAGTGTGTTCAACAGTTGGCCTGCGGGTGCTGTAGGGGTTGTGTGGGGGAGGCTATACACAGATGGATGGATGGGAACCAGTAGATACATGCAAACTATAACTTCGTTATTGTGAATAACCGCATTATGCTGATAGTTTGATTAAAGCATTTATATGGTTCGCAGTAAACTGATTCCCCCAGTAAGATTACATGATTTGCTTGATAATTAGGTTAATGTCCCGTAGGATGTAGCCCGGAGGAAACATCTTATTAGTGCCACAAAATAAGGGAGGCAAAGCGGTGGGACACTGCTGGTGTTCACACAGATATTTTTGTTTCCTCCTCAAACCAGTCATGTTGCACTGTTGTCAAACACACTTTTCCTGGTACACTCCGTAATGATTTTTTTGTTTTGAGTGTCTACTTACTAAATGCCCCGGTGTTGGAGAACGAGAGTCTTTTAGTCCTGCAGATCCAGGGACGTCCAAAAGAGGCCATTTCATCTGCAGGTACTGCGGGTGACAGAAAAGGAGCAGAATTATACAACAGAACCAGACACACTACAGGGAAACACATCAAATATACAAGAATGCATTCAAAAAATAGACATGATATACTGTAGACACCAAAAAGCAAAAGCAAAACTCTCTAATATTTACTGTTACTAAATCGTCTGGACTGAAGCGTGCAAAAGTGGTATGAATGGTGTCAAGCCCGCAGAGATCTCCGGCAGACACCTGTACCAGACCCACATCGCTGCCGGAGTCAGACAGTGAGTTCTGGCACGGCGTAGAGCAGGGAGAGCGATGTGAACACGGCAAACTGGTGGAAGACTGTGAAATTGCCGTTTGTCAAGGAAAAACAAGAGGCCAGCTGTGGGCGCCCATCGCTGAGCGGGTGGGAAGAGACAGCTGGAAGGAAGCCCCGTTTACAGAGCAGCAAAAAAAAAAAAAAGGTCGAGCTGCGGACTTGGGGCTAAACTCCCGTTCTCCGTCGGTTTGGCCTTTTGACCCCAAACGCAGTCCCTCCTCCTTTCAGTATCACTGTTTTTCACACATGTATCAAAGTTATCATAAGGGGTTGTGTAAGTGTTTGCTCTCCCTCTTTTTTTTCTCACACGTCACAAAGATTTCCAACCACCGTATTACCACTGCCCGTCCCTTCGCCACAGAGTAATGCTGTGTGTACTCGAGGAGAGGTTTTTATGATTTACTGCTTCATACAACAAGCTGAGCATTTTTTTCTGTCCTCCAGCAATGGAGATAGCATGAAGCCAGAGCTCCAAAAGCACAGCTCAACCATCTGGTTTATGAATCAGTTTAAATACCGGACACAGCAGCTTGTCATGCATGTGGATTTTCTCTCTGGTACAATTTCAAATTAATTAAAAAGGGTTTAATATTATAGGTTATGTTTTGCTCATTCAGGCCCATGTAGCGCAGAGACATAAAGGTATCATAGTTCATTATTTAGGATGCCTTTTGGGCACGGGAGCGTATTATGGGTTATAAATTCTCTCTGTGGTGATTACACAATCTCCCCATGCATCCTCTGTTGTTATTCTACAACGTATACTGTCATTTTTATTTACATAGCGTTGCGCTCGTGAATTCCTACACACAAACAGTTTGACGTCATCCACCCATAGCAAACATGTGATGAATGGAAAAGACAAAAAAATAGCATCTGACATTTAAAAAAAATGACTGACGAAAGCAGTTAAAGAATATATGCAAAGCTTTGTCCGCTTTTCAAAAGTTGTTGCAGGATAAATGATGACAAACAAGCAAAGTGGAGGAGTCATGCATTCAGGTTGTGATTTTTAAAACTTCATTCATCACTCAGGGTTTGTAAGGAGGAAGGAAGCTTGGATGGCTGTGGGTTAAAAATGGAAAAGACATTATAGCAGGAGGGGGAAAGGGAGAGGAGGAGGAAAAAAAAAACATTTTCAGGAATGAGTTTGTCGGAGCAGGCAGAGGGTATTGTTTCCTGACAGCTGGGGTCCAACAGAGCGCCGAGGAAAGGGGGAAGGGGACCCTTTTTCCCTGCGAAAAAAAAGGGGGGAAATTCTTGGAGTTGACATCAGCCCTCTTCATTTTCACTATACTGCTCAAGGCTGAATCGTAGGTTCCAACTAATGGGCCCAAGTCCATACAACTGTCAGGAGGCAGTTGCTTTTAGAGGCTGCTAGCTCCCCATTGAAACTTTACTCTGCTGTGTGCATGGCGCCTAATGAATGCTGCTCTCCAGAGAGAAAAATCCAAAACAATGCAGTTTTCTCTGTCTAATCTATGTCAATCATGAGCCCTTCCACAAATGAAACGAGCGCTATTGTGAGCGTTTGGTCTTGCCCGGCCGTGCCCACCCCGGCTCTCCCACCCGATCCGTCCCTTATTTGACAGCTTCTGCCAGGACTGAGGAACATGCCCCCAGGCGCTTTTTTTTTTCCGAGCGCCTACTTTTCTTTTAATTGCCAGCGTGCCCTATGGAGCAACTGTTCACCACACACACTCTCCCTGAAACATCCAGCCAGGTAATGCCAGCCGCACACTGTCACATTAGCTCCAGTCCAGACTACGGCAGCACTCACTATAACACATGAGAGGGAGAGAGGGAGGGTGTGAGTTGTTTCAGGAAACAAAAGGCGAGGAATTGTGGGCCATGCTGCTCAGCAAAAACTTTCTCGGTGAAAAAAAAAAGACCACAAGGGAAGTGTAAGAAAAAAAGTTAGAGGAGAGCCAGCACTTAAAATGGATGATTCAAATAGTTATGACATTAAATACAGGAGATACTTTAATATCAGTGTAACTGCAGGATATTCAGAGATGCCCTTATTTTATTAGAAACAAATACAGACATATGGTCGGGGCCCATAGCAATGTCTGTTTCAACATGGGAGCTGGAAGCTCTGGTAAACAGACTCGGACGGACTACTGAAAGAAGTGTGCAACTAAAGTGAAGTTTAGCTGATCCATTTTCACAGCTCTCTAATTGTCTTCCAGCCTTCCCCGCTGCCTCCAAAACCCAGAATAGACATCAGTAGAATGTGCTACTTTTACAGGACCCAGATGCGACAAAGGTGGCAGCGATGCCGCTGAAATTTTCCAAAAAGGCTGCACTGGAGCCCTTTGGTTTTTTGAACACAGAGAATGCAACATATGCTCTGGGGCTCGTGGCCTGCCAGCGCTGGGTTCTAATTGTTACATCGGCTCTCACAGAGCGAAGGAAAACACAGCCAAGAGTCTTTGTCATCTCTGAAGTGTGTGGTGCCATACTGCAGGCCAACATCAGAGCGCGGAGAAGAGACAGATGTCTGGACATTTGCTGTCGAACTAAGTCAGACGCTCTGCCAAAGGGACAGAAAAAAAAAAATCCCAAACTTTACTTGCTACTGTCTGACGACTTCAGGGCCGCACTGAGAAGTCATAATGACTGTCAGAAAGTAAAGTTAAAAATAATATTAATGTAGGTTATATTTATTATTCTATAAAATGTGCAATAGTTATGCATTTCTTGATTCTGGAAAACTGTAGATAATACTATCTAAACAAATTATATGTTATTGCATTTCATGCCAAATTGCGTTAACTCAACAAGTCAGGAGCAAACAAAGTCAAACAAATAGAAGAGGGAATAATAAAGTGGCAGCTCAGACGCTTGTGAAATGGCTTCGCCTAACTTGTGTTGAATAGCGCAGCAGCAGGAATGCCTCCACGGATCGCTCCAGCAGATAATGTCAATCACCAACTGTGTGGAGAACCCCTCCCCATTGTTTTCTTTTACCCCCCAACAGAAAACAAATGGGCCGCACAGCTTGCTGTTTGGCTGAGGTGTTAATTACCGTCCCCTGCCCATATGAACAGCAACTCCCAGACAATGGCCCCGTCAGGCCCCCTACACAACAGTCCCTCCCTGGTTTGCTCTGCTGATATCACCTGCTCATGCGGGTGCCATTGACACCTCAACCTGATCTATGCATGCAACACCATTAAAGACAATGATGATAAGTAGCCCCCGCCTTGTCTCAGAGTTTGCATTAAGGCCCATTGTTTGCCGACATTAGAGGCAATTACAGTGACAATTCTTAAGCAAACCTCGGCAGTCATTGTGCTAATTAGTGTGTAATTGATGGGGAAACGACAAGCAGCTCAGCTGGTCGGACCCACAATGCACTACTGGGCCACTGCAAATTTTTCTGAATGGGGACCATGTCCTATTATCCGGTCCACTATGAAGTAAGTAGATTAGTCAGGGAGGAAGTTATTAATTAAAGCTATCTTAAAGGAAGATACAAAGAGAAAGAAACAGCAAATATGTTTTGGTGAGGGTGCAATCGGTGGAGAAATTATAAAAAATATTTTTCATCCTGGATTTCTGATCCTGGCATTTTATTAGTGGGCTTCCTCTAACTGCATTAAGGTACCTGTAAAAAACTATGTGGACTACATTTCTCAGCTCAAGGCTTGAATTACATATACAGCCAAGTCTCTTTACATTATATTAACCCTGAGAAGCCTGTGGTTCTGCAGTTGGAGATAGCATCCTGCTAATGGCTACCACATTTGAAGTGTCCATTAGCCCATAGAGGAATGAAGTTAAGTGACTATGACAGGGGCACTCCCTCAGTTTGCCGGGCCTCCATTGTGACCCGGTTGGTCGTCCCGCACTCTTATTCACAGCCAGTAAAAAAAAAAAAAAAAACTGGGTCAAAGGTCAGACATCCAGAGTGCTGTGGTTTCTATGGCAACGTGGCCTATTAAGGCCAGGCTCATTGGCCTCTTAACATGCTCTTGTACACAAAAGAACTATTAGTGCAAAGAGGGAGAGAGGAGAGTGAAGAGGGGAGGCAGCGCCAGGGAGGTCCCAACAACACAGCGACAAGGTTTTTCCAAGATTTTCCAAGATGGTTACACACTCTGCAGCTCCATCCACGTCTATATGAAGTATATGGGTATATGTAGTATATGGAATTTAGAGGACACTAAGAAGAAACTGTTCGTGTGGGTAATTTATTAAAAAATCAGAAAAAATGCTTAAGACATGTTTAAAGTCCACATTTACTGCAAAGAATTTCCAATATTCAACTTTTTTAAAAAAGTCAATGGGCGATGGCGTCACATGACCACCTCATGCATATTCTGTACAAGGCCGAGCTGGCCAGCAAACTGGGTTTATTTGAAAAAGTCCTGGGAGTGAATTTACTGCTGTTTCAGTAATAAAACAGCATTAACAGAATACAAGGCCAAGATAAACCCCCCTAAAGAGCTTCTTTAACATTCTGTCCCAGTGAGTGAGCCGCGACTTCAGCAGGAGTTTGCATTTTTGCAACTCATGCAATTATTTGTATCAGGCGTTTTTTTTTTTCTTCCTTTTTGCATGACATGATCCTGAGTTATTGCTTCCCGTATCCACGGCTTTAGAGCTGGTACGAGTCTTTAAATGAAGTTCTTATTCTGTCTCATTGACTTTCAGGTACTTTTGAATCAGACGCAGTTAAAGGAACGGTTCGGTCCTCACTGAGGTTAAACTTAGGAATAAGTGAGTAATTCTGTTGCAGGTCATATAAAACTCACTGTATAATTAGACACACAAGAAAATAATTACGCATCTGGTAAGAGCAAGGCCATCTCATAAAGACAGAGAGGAGGGTGCGAAGCTATTCAAGTCAATTATGTGCAGTAAGTTATGTGGTTTCCCGTACCTGGGAGATCTGTTTTCGATTGTCACGGACCGCTCCGCTGAATGTCAGTGTGATCTGATGTCAAGACGAGCTACACCTTATATGTCAAAGGATGTCGTCCTTTTCCATGTCCTGTGGCATTGTTTGTCCAGTCGCGCAGGAACACAACTTTTTATTGTTTGGGGAGTAGCCTCGTTTCATTGAAATTCACAGCCGTAAACGTCTGTATAATTAACTCCAGAACACGAGGTGGTTACCAGCGGTTGGCTGGATGTTTACAGTAAAGCTCGACTTAGAAATCAAATGTGTGTGTGAGCGTAGGTGTGTGTGCGTCCAAGTCTACGCCAATGACACACAAGTGAGACCTGAATTTTTCATTTATGACCAAACACAAATTGACTGGAGACAGCATGGGTTACCAATATAATACGGCGCGGCCTGCCAAGGCATTTAGGAGGCAATAATCCAGCATGCACCCCGCACACCGAACGGGGCAAATACCACAGCGCGGTAATCACTCCAAACTCTCTGCGAAGACATAAAAATAATCTTTTTCTCTTCTTTTTCCAGAAACTGCAGATAAATATTTACCCCCACCAAAAGAGTAAATTTGAGCGCGTCTGCTAAAAGTGTGTCTCAAAGTTTGTTTGTTTTTCTGACGGGGCACAGTGGGTGATTGTTTCTTTTTTAAAACTTCCTAAGAGCAGCTGACAGTGGCAGGAGACGCATCGTGAAGGGGAAAAAAGTCAGTTTTGAAAGACTGAGGTGGGCATAAGTGGGTGTAGTGGAGAAGGCAAGAGAGAGAGAAAAAAGGGCCTAAATTAAACACATTTGTTTCTGCTCTCACATACCACAAGTCTTATGAAAACAGAGGGCTGATTGTGTTCACTCTGCGAGTCCACCCCCCTCCTCCTCTCTCTCTCTCTTCACCACCACCCAACACCACCACCCAGTTCCACACCCCCAACCCCCCTGCCCTGAGCAGCAGCACACACACACACACACACACACACACACACACACAGCTGCCTGCAGATGCCTCCTGTGTTTGCTCTCCGAGTGCAGGCGCAAATCTCCAGACTCCTGGGCCCTGCCTCATCTCACTTTTTACTACCTGACATCCCTATCACCCCACCGCTAACTCCACTCACTCCACTCTCCGTCTCCTCTCCGCCCGCCTCCCCTCCCCCCTCCCCCCACCCCCACCCGTTGCACAGGGACACAGAGGCTGACTGTTAGAAATTAAAAACCACCATCATTTATGTACACTTTTAGAGACATTTAAAGAGATATGACAACATGTCATCTGCATATCAGGGAAAAAAAGAAAAATGTTTCAATTGATTTAAATGGGCAAGAATCAAAAATAATTCTATCATCTTCCATTTCTAACAGACTAAATCAGACAAAGTACAATAAAAATAATAATTTTTAGGACTGAAACTAATCTCATTTGACATATAGCGCTTGGTATGTTACACTGGATCTAATTGAATAAGAAAATGTTCCCAAAAGTCGTCTCAAACTTCCACAGTGTGCCACAAAGCGCGCGACTTACTACCATGACATTCCCCGGGATTAGTTATGCGTATTGTCAGCAGACTGCAGGGAGGTCTGGAACGTCGCCAAAACATTTTTATACCTTTAACACATTTGTAAAAGTCATTCCCCTGCAATCTACAGGCTTCATTTTCATCACGCTGCGCCAAGTGATATTGAGTGCTAAATCATGATCTAGTGATAGGCTTGGCAGTAAATTTCAAATTCACGTTCACATCCAGGGATCCTCTTACATGTGTGAAACTTTGTAAAGAATAAATTTTCCAGTAAGAACGTATAGGTTTTCGGGGTTCGGAGAAGAAAAAAAAATGCTTTTAGAGGAGTCACAAGGCGGGATGAGGTTGGGTCATGAGGTCCCCCTACCTCTTCAAGGTTCATCAGGTCTCTTGAAAGCAAAACAATGGAGTAGAAACATTAAGCAGGGGACTTTTCTTTTTTTTTGCTCTGTCAATATTGAATAAATTGCTTTTTACACATTATGTTTTTAAGGAACTAACATTGATTTATATGAGCTGTTCCAGTTTTCTTTTTCATAACATTTGCCAGACCACTGAGAACTCAAGGCTGGACATGGCTATTTAAAACAATATATACAGCTGCTGCTATCTTTCAGTTCCAATACAATCTAATGAGAACGGCAAGGTGATTACGATCAGGGGCTGCTGTAAATATCAAATTCCCAGGGACAGAGTTTAGGAGAGGCCCCCTTACAATTACACAGTATTCAGGAATGCAGAGCATGAACCACAGCAACATGGAGCTGAAGACAAAACGCTCCCATCCCATTTTGGACTTTAAGCTCACACCACGTGACAGAAGAGGTTTTTACAACAACAAAAAAAAGTTTATCTTTGCTGTCCTCGCTGTTTCTGCGAGCCCCCAAATCTTCGCCACAATGCAACAAACTTCCACTCAATTCAAACTGCACACTTCTGCAAACAATTAGTATTAACCCGAGAACTGTAAGCTGCTCAGAGAGAGAGAGAGGGAGAGAGAGAGAAGGGGGAGTGACTGGAGAAAGAGAAGGGGTGCTTGTGCACAATTACAGCAGGGATTTATGGCCTGAGAAACAATTTATAAATCACAGCGCCTGAGCTAATGTGCTCCAGATTGTTCTCCATGCAGCTGCAATTTTGGTCTGCGTGAAACGGCATAATAAACCTGGCTGGAGGACATGTTTGGGTGGTGGTGGTGGGGCAGGGAGAAAAGTTGAGTTTGTGGGTGGGGGCTGATGCGGGTGAGGTTGTGTTTCGGAGGTGTTTCGAACAAAGAAAAGGAGAACTTTTTTTTTTGGGTGTGAGATTTCTGCTGAGGTGCCATTCTTGATAGAGAATAAGAAGGTGTGTGCAGAAAACTCAGAAATATAAGTTCAAATCATGCGAGTAATACCAAATAAAGGATGTGTAATAGTGAGCTTACACAGTAGCCGGACAGTAAATGCAACAACACCATTCCAAAACTGTAACTGCATAATTACACAAGTTTCCACTGAGAAAGTTTCAAGCCGTAAACCAAAGACAGCTTTATGACCTCATTGTGAAACTGAACTGTAACCTTATAATTACACTCTTGACATAAGTGAAAATTAATTTTAGGTTATAATAAGAAAAGACAAATGTTGCAAACCGATCCCTTCATTGTGGCTGCGGGCTGCTGGTGTGGAAGAAGAAGGATCGGATGTGCTGAGGGGAAGCCTGGGCTTTTGTGGCCACTCAGCCAACTGGCCCTGAACCTTGACCTCTAACCCTTCACCCTGGGGGGCAAACAAAGCTCTGAGTGACATCTGAAACTAGACACTCTGTGGGGAGAGAGTGTCTGGACAGGACTCAAATAACCCCATTAACTCCGCAGAAAAGATTTATGGCTATATTCTGAACCAAATCTCGATGCCTGACAAGTCGTGCAGATATCTGTCAAAAATAATCAAGCAATTAAGAGGTACGCGCGGAGTTTCGTCTTGTTTACTTGCCAATATCTCCATCTTGAACGGAGATAAGCAAAAAAAAAACTCCATAATTAACGAGCAGGGTTGTGATTAGCGGTGATGCACACATATGCCAGCAGTTAGTGTGCATCCAAGTAAATTTTGCGTAATACGAACAACATGAAGCTAATCTTTGGGCGGGTTTCGAGAGAGTCACTGATGCGTATTCACCAGCACCTCTGATGGATTCTATACAATGGATTACGGCATTAGTGCACTGTAAACAAAAACAGAGAGAAAAGTTGATGGTAAATGCGCGGCGGTGAATGCGAGCCTCCGTCGCCAGAATGCTGAAAGCCACTGTAGTATTTAAATCAGGCAAGGAGGGAGGAAGACTGGGCCAAGCATTCTGTAGCTCAGCTGTGAGGCTCTAAGCCGTTGCCCTAGGGTCTTTGTCCTGCCTTTCAGGGCAAGTCTGAGGTAGTCAAAGACCCTATTCATGACCGGCGCTCCCCCTGCCAACACACCCATACAGCCCCAGTCAAGTCAGCCGAGAGCTATAGAGCCTTCCCATTTCACACGAGAATCAGACCTGCCCCTAAAGCCTGCTTCAGGGATTTCCAATAGCCAGCCCCTCCAACCCATGTACAAATCAAACAAAAGGGCTCCTTGGCCTACTCCATGTCATATAGGGCTGATTAGATCTTTTTTTCTAATGTAGCTACTCTAAATTTGAAGCAAATAAGTCAGTCACATGTGTAGGGATTTGGTATAGAGCCATGTAAATGGATGAGGGATTACGTCAGCGGAGGATGCGGAGCTGCCATCCAACCCTCCTACGTTCATCATTATCATCCAATACAAGCACATTTTATAGAACAAACCTGAGTATGTCAAATGATAAAATCTCCCCAACAAAGGAAGCTAATCATGCTGATCATCTGAGGCAGGCACAAGGGGAATCCCTTTATCACTACAGAGTGTCTTATGTCTGAGGAGCACAAGGCCCTCGACAACAGCCATCACTCATTACTAATCACCATTACCTCATAATTTTAAATTAGGCAGATAAGGTCAGAAAAGGGTGATATTCTGTGGCAGCGGGCCAATGTCAAAATATCTGAAGTTTCTGCTGCTTCTGCTGTTTATTCTAACAGGATCCACAAGTCTGGTCCCAGATAAAGACACTACACATTTTAGATGAATTGTGCCTTTGCTCGGCTTTAATCGAATTTGTCGCTCCGCAGAACATTGTGACTTCTTAACAAGTACAATTGGTTTACGAGGGTAACTGGGGAAAGCAAGGGGCACCCAAAGGTTACGTTCTTGTCAACATTAGGACGAGCAGGCTGACCTAATGGGAAAATCGTGCTTATGTGTATGATATTTCATTACAGTTCCAATTCAAGACAATTATCCTTAACCAAAAATAGTCTTATCTAACATTAACTTAAAAAAACAAAAAACAGACTCATAACTTCATCAAAAAGTCATATAAACAACAGTATAATAATGTTAGTGAAAATATTAAAATATAAAAAATTAAAATCTATACTTTTTTGTATGATATTATGCAAACCACCACACTGACACTTCAAATAATAGCTAAAATATCTGAGTTAAAAAGACTGTTGCTACTAGTTTTAATTCCATAACAACATCGTAAGACTCATCTTTTCCTCTTGTATTTAAGACAGTTAGTAAAAGTAACCACATAGTACTCGCACGTCTCCCGCTTATATAAATGTATTAAAACACGGAAAATTCCCCGTGGCGCCGTTTAAGATTTATGTAGTCAAACATACGATCCATTACATACTCTACTTGTGTTTTTAGAGCCGGAGCTAAATTCAGATTACAGATGGCACGCCAGTCTCATCGGTTACATCATCACTTACAGCTGAAAGTTTATAGCATGTGTGAGTTTTAATCTTTATTTTTTTCATAGAAGGTGAAAGATAGCTGCAACATGAAATAAATAAAAGAGGGAGAGGCACTATCAGTGAAGTCATAATCTACATAAATTAAAGCTAACTCAAATCAGTAGGTCACAGGTGTATGCAGGTGCAATGTGTTGACGTGACATGCGTCCGTCAGGGGACGTGAGCGCTCCAAACTTGCTCCACCATTACAGGGACAAACTCAGTGGGAAGCAGCCAAACTGATTTATAACTTCAACCAGAAGAACAGCTGCTCTGCTCGCTGTCAACTAACCTCCTCCTTGGACGGATATCCATCCACTTCTTAATTTAGTATGATGCTACGCACATACCGTATGACATGGCCTTTAACAGACCCGGTCGAGGAAGAACACGTTTGTACGTGAACCGAAGCGACGCGTGATAAAAATCTCAGTAGTACTGATCATGCAACATGTGCATGATCTGATTGGGCTGTGACTGTAAGGGGAACGGCGAAAGCATTGTGGTCTACAGTGGAGAAAACTGCGCTCCGTGGGAGACAGAATCCCTCAGATAAGTGAGTGCCTCAAGGTCTGGAAGCCGGCCCACCTCGGGATAACAGGCAAAGGAATAGCAGGACCCGTATCTGCCCCAGTTTATGCTCCCACCACCACATCTCATCAACAATCTCTCCTCCTGCCTGCTCCCTCCCTCTCTCCCTCCCTCTCGCTCTCTCTCTCTCTCCCTCTCTCTCTCCTGCTGCCTGCAGTGCTTAAACTGAAAACAGCTGCTTGGAATACCAGACTGATGAAACCCTGTTTAGAGCGTTTTCTTTTTCTTCCTGCTGTACAATCACGTTTTATTAGCATGGAGTGAAGCGTTTAAGGTACAATTAGAGAGGGAAAACATTTCTTTATGTGAACTAAACAGTAGTGGTTATAGCCATGAGAGGGCTACATACACTTATATGGGACAGTCCAGCAGCGCAGCGTAATGTCTCCACCCCCACACCCTGTCTATCAGTTAGATTGTTCACTATTTTACGATTACACAATTAATCCGCATCATGAAAACAATCATTGGTTGCCTTCGAATCACGTACTTAGTCTGACTAACAGAACGTAAAAAAAAGTATATTCAACTTATGACTTGACAAAAAAAGAGAAGAAGCTGCTCATGTTTGGATATAAAAGGGATATTTACTGGCTAAATGAGTTAGACGATGAATCCATGATCAGAAATAGTTTCAGGACAAATAGTTTCAGGACTGTGGTCGCCCTCCCATCCCCCGCCTTGCACCGGGGCTCCAGGTTAAGACCACAGAACAGACATGACTAAGCTGGTATTCACATGACACATGATACGTGTCTCCACCTCCCACATCCCCATCTCCCAGAGCTTCGATTCGTAGCAATAACTTTTATTTTTTTTTGATAATAAGCAGCTGTGGAGGACTGGAGATAGCAAGCGTTGGACTTCAATTGCTTCAAGCTCAACTCCTCTGTTTTTTGAGGCTTTAAAGGGGAACACCACCTAAATTAAGACTTCCAATATGTTATTTCCATGGCCTAGGAAAGTTGATGATGTGTGAACATGAGCTACTCTCTCTCAAAGCCAGAAACCAGAGAAGTAAGTCTCAAACTTGTGATGTCATAGGGTATAACATCTGGAGCTGCTCCATAGACAATGAATGGTTGACTGATTTTATTGACCAACAGAATGTTTGTTTTCTTTTTTTATACCCATATGAGCTTTATTCTATTGTAATGTGGTCAGTTGTTAAACAGAAAATGTTCCCATATACTCAGATCATTCCACCCGGGGGCTCTCAGTGTCATCTATAACATCTCTCCCTATTCATAGTCTATTGAGCGGTTCCACACCTTATACCCGATGACATCACAAGTTTTAGTTTAGCACTCTAGTTTTTGTATTTGGGAGAGAGTTGTTCATGTTTACTAACATGTTTTGGACTGTCTTAGACCATAGGAATAACATGTATGAATTTTGAAAATGGGCCTAGTTCTCCTTTAATATCTAACTCTACAACAGTTTTGTTGTTGTTTGGATGTTGAACGGACTGTTTCAAAGCCATAGGGGGAAAAAAAACAGAGCTTTTTGGAGTGAACTCAGGTGTGTTTAGAGATGTTCACCTTTGGCCAAAATGTCTCTCAACTCAAACACAAGTTCGCCCAAATGTCCACGGGGGAAAGCAATGTACCGAATTGCGCAGCAGCTCTGGCCAAACACAGCGAACGAGAAAAACACATTAATTGATAAAAACACATTTGCACACATATTCATCTTGGCACATCAAAGGGATTCATTGATGTCACTGAACATGGGGAGTCTGCGGCTGGAGAGGGGAGATGTTGGTTATCCTTTTCCTCAAAGGGTGCTGAGATGCTCCTGATGGGCCCCGCGCTCGAGAAGCCAGAGAGCGCTATAAACAGAATTTCTAATGTCGGGCGGGCGGGTTTAGGTAGTGAACTAGCAGAGTACGGGGTAGTGGGAGGAATTGACGCCAGCTCATGCTTTCCACAGAGACCAAAGAGGGAAGGATACAGACCAGGACTGACACCATTTCACACAGTTCTATACAAGTGATGTTAGGAAGTCAGCATGAGCATGAAAACGAAACACACGTTCCTGTAAAACTCTATGAGAAAGGTTGTTTGTGAACGCTACTAAAGCTGCAGAGTATTAGTATGACATCTACTGATTTGGTGTCAGATACACACAGTGATTGATTTATATATAAAGGCGTGGAAAGTGGAACATTTGTAACACCTTCTGGCGATATAATCACCACTATGAATGGTTTGTGTTGCACTAATTAGAGCTGACCTTGATTACCCCTGTGACACACAACTGTTGAAATACGCCACACTTTTGACTGATATCAATTAAAATACTTCTATTTTCAAATGTTAAAGTGCAAACATCAGTACAAACATCTCAAAAACTAAACTAAATCATGATTAATCTAATATTTCAAAAACTATTTTTTTTTTTGTTGCCAAATTTAATTTCCTCGAGCCCTAGCACGGAGTTCATCACCCAAATTAATCACTCCAGGCGGGAGCCAGCGATGGCATTTATTGCTCGCGATCTGCTTTTAATTGAACAGTGCCACTAAACTGATCTCGATGTGTTTGAAGGAAAAAATCTTTTAAAAACTATAAACCCGGTCAAAAAATGTTAGCTGTGTTGACACAGCGCTTGGTTGAAAAAATATTTGCGCTCTAACATGCAGGAATACAACGCTGAGGGTTGTCAGAAAGTGAGCCCTGTACACTGTTCCCTCTGTTGCAAAGTATCCACCTGAACAACCCCCACCCCTCCCTCAACCAACCCCCCCGACACTCACACACTTTACACACACAAACGTGCAGCGCATGGATGCAAGTGTGCACACACACGTATGCGGCAAGGTGAGCGAAATGCCAAGTTGTGAGCCACCTGATGAAAAGACACCTCCACACAAACAGCGTTTGCTTATGCAGGGAGAGGCCCTTTTATTCAGGGGGACAATGTCTGTGTTGACTTTTTCTTTTGTCTGTGCATTTTTAAGCACCAAAAGCACGGAGGAAGAAAAAAAAAAGAAGTCAGAGAGGCATGCAACCGTGAGCCACCGACATGTTCAGACTTATACAAGCTCTCCATTCATATCTCAATCCCAAACAATTTTCTATTCAACAATCATGCTCGAGAGTCGGAGCGTCCCACACTGCGTATATTTGATGAAGATATATTTGAGTGGCTCTTACGCTTACGTGCCACCTCTCACACACAAGAGGCATTTCGCTCTTTGGCGACGATGATGATGATGTACGAGCGAGAGTTATCTAAAAGTGCTGATGAAGCTGACAAGAGGTGGCGTCAAGCAAGAGTGTGTGTGTGTGCTCACCAATTAAATGTGGCACTAGTTTGTCACTACGGGAACAATGCGGCGATAATCACATCAATGAATTGACAAACAATAAGCTGGATTTGTCTTGCTGGCTGGGTAGGGAGGAATAAACTCTCCCTCTCTCTCTGGCCACAGCAGCAGGCAGAAGTCTGGTGGAACATCTCTGCAAACATAAAACCTCCTCCTCAGCTCTCAGTGGATTACAGCAGAATGTCAGCTCTGAGCAGGCTTTAAATCAGTTATGCGTGGCCCTCGGGGGAACTCTGCGCTGATCCCATGTAGGCCTGTCTCTCATTGCTCATGATAGGGTTGCCACATCCAAATTTAAAAGTTCAGGGCCTCAAATCCTTCATCATGTTGCACATTGCAGGGGGAAATCATTGCACGACGATTCTTGAGCAACATCTCGTATGCTGATATGTGCGGAATATTTCCATTACACTTCTTCATTATTACGCAAAAATTACTAAGATGTCAGACCGGAAGGGGGAGTTGTAAATAGATTCATGCAGGAAATGTAAAAAAGAGCGCCTCACACATGCACATTGTTCTATCTGTAATTACTAAAGTATTTACATTACGCTCCGAGCTATGAAACTGGAACCTGGAAATGAAAGCAGGAGTCAGTGGATTCTATCGGCCCGGCATTAGTCACATGATCCGTTCGAGAGCCATAACCTTAATGTGTCTCATGCAGCACAACCACATACCACACCACACCACACTTATAAAACAAATCTGTCAGTCCCTACAGGGCTTTCCAAGACACACACAATAATAAACTGCTGGGATTGTTTGTAAGAGGCGACAACACAAATAAGGTTACCCTGAGGGGAGATTTTAATCTCCCGAGCCAATCTGCGTATTCCAAAGAATGATGATGCATAGTAGTAAGTTGTTGGCCAGTCGTGGGTGCTGGTCAATATCATCTGAGTGTATCCACAGGTGTAAACAAACCAAACCCCCAGAAATGCGAGCCTAAAATGGTGCTGAGTCGAAACCACTCATCAATCAAATTCACTGCGTTCACACTAAAGCCATAAGCAATATGGAGGACCCTAAGACGTCTGTGCTAAGTATGCCAGCCATTGTCTGCCTGCATGTTTTCTGCCACGCTGATGATTGACACAGTCAGCTCACGACTCTGTCCCATTGACCTCGTTCTTTTCTGTTTCTAACATGGGGGGGGATTATACCTCCCAATTTTAAATCCTCTCCCAATTATTTGCTACTTTGCCTCAAGTCACAAGAACAACGGTTTTTAATTTCCAACTTTTGCTTCGCTGGATAAAAAAACACAAGGAAGTTTCATACCAGAGACACAACAAAGCAGATAGGCTGCTAAAATGTAGTCAAGTTAGTTAAGACTTGTTTCTTGATTATACCAAAAACATTTTCCTACAAAAATCCTTCAAAAAAAAAAAGCACAAAACACTATGATGCGTTCACATTCCCACATGTTTATCTCTAAAATTAGCCCTACGAAACTCTTGGCAGGCCAAAAACAACAAGATATTCGATCTACACAGTGGTATGTATCACCTAGTGTGGTCAGAGTAGCCATTTAGTTAATGAGCCCCAATGGAGACCTCCAATGAAGCCATCAAGACACTGCTCAGAATAACAATGGTCAACTAACGCCTTTCTAATTGAATGGAAGGTAGAGGGAGGCGAGGGGAGTGGGCCTGGAACAGTGAAAAGGAGACAGAAAAAAAGAAGGGGGGGGTTGCGTCTTTTCAGTCAGATGCCTGCCAGGCTTTAACGAAAGTACTTGTTTTTTTGGGGGGGGGATGTGACATGGATTGGGGGATGGATGAGCTCGGAGGAACGCAGCTCTCCAGCGGGGATTATTTCAAGGAAGTTTGCATAGTTAAATTGCATTTAGTGGGTTACCATTACAAATATTGGTGGTTAAATTGCTTAAAATCATGCATGTTTGCTTGGAATTCTCATTCTCACAACGTATGACACGTTATTTGACCTAAATATGTTTGTTTTTTTTTAATCCTAAAGTTTCTAATGTGACCTCATTAGTCATGTTTGCAGCAACTGGTGTGGAATTAGTGTAAGGTCTTCACGCTTTGTTAACCTGTTGTTGAGGCATGTTTAATATGTAATATCCATGGCTTATACTGGTGAAACCAATGCAACAATAATAATGGCTAGTACTGGTTAAAAGCCCTTTCTTTACAGCTTCGTGGACAGCTTGATGTGATGTGCAACAAGTAAATGGATGCATCAACAACACTCACTCAAGGCTGTCAACCTTATCTAGACTTTTTAGAAAAGTCTCTGGACAACAGCTGTCACGGACACTGCAGCGAAATGCCTCCCATGTGTGTCAAAGCGAGGTATTACATTGTTGTGACTGTAGGATATGACTTCAGGAACAAGCTTCTCTCTTTTTTTTTTTCTTTTTTTCAACTTTTCTGCAGAGAATGTGTGCAAACAGCCTGTAGGGCTGATAGGAAAAAAGCTTCCCTTACGAAAACAGAAGCACAAATAGGAAGGCAAATTAAAAAATATATGAAGAATGAACGTTACTAAAAGGTGTTGACCTAAAACAAATCTGTTATTCACTTATGTTCTTATAAAAACAAATTAAGTTTACTCACTTAGTCCATTTCTCTGGCACTTAATCTGCACACTATGCTAACTGTAAACTGCAGGAATTTGCCAAGTTATCTCTTCATAGTTTCTGAATAATCTGACCGGATATTAAGTGAAAAACGAGAATTTGTTTTAAGTTCAACTCTTCCTTTAAGTGAATGCACTTGTTATATTCATAATGGACATGGATATTGTAGAAAGTGTACAGTATGGTGACTATCCCCTCTGTCTCATAGGCAGGTTTTTATTGAACTTTTGATTTAAAAAATATATAACTCTAAAATACATTTTAGAAGAATACTAGCCTCTACACTGCAGAAATGTAAGTAGTGAAAGCACATAAGAAAAGTATGGTCACTATTAAGGGTGTAATCAAGATGCAGCATGGGTGTTGCAGGATATTTTCGACAAGGAGTTGCCCATAAATCACTCAAAAATAATAATAAAAAAAAAGTATGACTAATGCATCTGAACTTTGAGCTTGAGTGAGAAGTTGTCAAAAAGGAAAAGGCTTGTCTAGGGTGGGTGGCACAGGGAGAAATTTATATCCCCCCACCACCCAAAAAAAAAAAAGAACAAAGAAGTAGTTAGTACTCCTTGAAGAGGCCACTCGGAGGGAATATGGCGGTCTGGCAGTGCACAAGGAACTTTTACGCACGGCCCAAAAAAGTTTGCACACTGAAAATGAAGGGGAAAAGAGAGTTAAAGAAGGAGACACTTACTGTTCGTGCACTCGGAGACAGTGAACCATTGGATAGGTACGGATTGCTGAGGTCCGGGATCATGAGGAAAGGGTAGCCTGGATAGTGAGGACTCTTAAAAAAGCCACCATCTTGCTGCCTCCTCAGTGCTGCAAAGAGAGAGAGAGAGAGGAAAGTCAGTAAAGAAGGAACACAAAATGCGACTTAAACTTGCAGCTTTACGCACAAAAAGTACTGAATGTAATGTTTTACCTTCACTGAAGTAGTCTCTTGCTTTCTCATAACTTTCTAAGTCTGGTCTGGTTTGTGGACGCCTCTCTGCTTGCTGACAAGGAGGAGAAACACACACATATAGGAACTATTGAAACTTTCAACACTATTATTCTTTTATATATGTATGCATATTTGTAGTATTCTTACCTCTGAGTCTGACGAGCTGCTGTTGTTTTCCGACTCGTTCACTAAGGAGGATTTCACATCATCCAAATCCCTTTCCGCTGACACATTTTCGGATATCTTTTCCTCCTGCTCTCCTTCGTCTTTAAACGAGATCATCTCATCGTTGGCTCCCAAATCGTCCCCACCGCCTCCGTTCAACTGAGGCATTTTTGCAAGACTAGATAGTATCAAGGAGCAATAACAATAACCGTTTTTTGTGTGTGTAGTCCAAGCGTGGTAAACTAAAACTACTAAAAAAATGTTTCAAAAGATCCTTTTCATCCTCTGAACGTGCTCCCGTGGTCCATGATAATAATCCACAGTTAAAAGTTGCGACACACAGTTGCGTATTTTGGCGTCTGCAGTAGCGGCGGCCGGATGCGCAGCAACTTGGCAAAGTTTGGTCTCCTCCTGCAGCTTGTGGACAACTTGTGTGTCTCTCCTTGTTGTGTCTCTGCTGCTGAGGAATGGGACTGTCTCTCCTCCTCCTACTGACTCCGGGGACCGCATACAACTACCGACCGAGGAAGGGTTACTGGAGAGCAACAAAAAAACACGTCCGAGTTCATCTCCTAATATCCATGTGTGAGAAAAAAAACAATGGCTCGAGAAAAAAAAACACAGACTGCAGTTTTTCTCCACTTCTCTCTCCACTCGCTTGTTTTTCCACCGACGATTCGCTTGTTTTCTATAATAAAAGTTTACAAAAAAGAGGAATAAAAGGCTAAAGTGTATAAAAATGTTGTTCAGCTGGCTGTGGTCGCCCTTTCCCTCCACATTGCTGCCGGGGAATGCGCCCTGAAAAACTACTTTGGTTGGTTGTTCAAGTGGAAGAAAAAGCGCAGCCCGTCCGTCCGTAGGAGGAGGAGTTAGCAGTGAAAACCGACACTTCATTCACCACCATGGAGATCAGCTATTCTTCACCCTCAAGCCACCAGAGCACAGACAGCAACAGCATAGACAGCACAGTGAAGCACAGCACAGTGAAATGAGGGCATTTCAACAGAATAGTGGAGGTTTGTACATGGTGGAATACAGTAACCAAAACAGATTAATGACATAGTTATTAATTAATTCATAATGATGATGATGAGGAGGATTATTATTTATGTATTGTTATTTAATTATTGTAAATATCATTATTATTTTATTTTATTCTATTTTTATTTTTTTATTAATATCATTCAGATTATCATCATTAATATTTTAGTTATGTATTTTATTATTATTAGTAGTAGTAGTAGTAGTAGTAGTAGTAGTAGTAGTATTGATGATGATGATGATAATGATGAGGAGGATTATTATTATTTATGTATTATTATTTAATTATTTTAAATATCATTGTTATTGTTTTATTTTATTCTATTTATTTTATTATTATTATTATTATTATTATTATAATGATTATGATTATCATCATTCATATTTTAGTTATGTATTTTATTATTATCAGTAGTAGTAGTAGAAGTAGTAGTGGTAGTAGTAGTATTGATGATGATGATGATGATGATGATGATGATGAGGAGGATTATTATTATTTATTATTATTATTGTAAATATCATTATTGTTTTATTTTATTTTATTCTATTAGTTTTTTTATTTATTATTATCATTCTGATTATCATCATTCATCTTTTAGTTATGTATTTTATTATTATTATTATTATTAGTAGTAGTAGTAGTAGTAGTATTGATGATGATAATAATAAAAATAATAATAATAATAATAATAATAATAAAATACAAAACTAAAATATTAATGATACAATAATAATAATAATAATTACAACAATAATAATGTTAATAATGATGGTGATGATAATAATAATAATAATGCAGAATATGTAAAAAATAATTAGGAGTAATCGGCCTGTGTACTTGAGATGAAACCAGAGCTGCAACAATACTATCAATTAATCGATTAGTTGTTAACTATTATGTATCTATATCTATTGGTTGGTTTTCTAAGAAAAAAGGAAACATTCTCTGATTCCATCTTTTTAAATGTGAATATTTTCTGGTTTATTTACTCCTCTATGACAGCAAACTGAATATCTTTGATTTGTGGACAAAACAAGACATTTGAGGACGTCGTCTTGAGCTTTGGGAAACACTGATCGACATTGATCGACAATGAAAATAATTATTAGTTTCAGCCCTGGATGAAACACAACTTGTGTGTTTCCCTACTAGTTTAAGTCAACTTAAACAGCGGTCTATCATGTGGCATGCCCAGCTGATACTTCCAGTATTGTTATGTTATTGAGACCACACTGCCTCCATCTATCTGTGTGAAAATGACAGACCAGGATTTAGTGAGAAAGTCATAATTACACACTGCCATCATGTAAATTGCACGTCTGTGTGTCCTAAAACAATACGCTGGGAAAGACCAAGCGCAATAACACCTGGGATAAGCATGGGCCCATTATGGCACAACTGTAGGCATGACAGGGTGAGGCAACAAGCCTCTGAACAGCCAGGCCTCCTATATGTCAGGACAAGCCCACTTTCTCTCTCTCTCTCTCTCTCTCTCTGTCTCTCTCTCTCTCTCTCTCTCTAGACTGAAAGACATGGCCCCATTTGAGGAACAGGATTGGGGACCCGGTTTTGCAAGCAGTCTTGGAAGAAGGAAGAAGGGAAGTGGTTACAACTTTTTTCTTTCTTTCTTCATTCCTGTGGAGGAACCTGCACATAAATCTTAATCATGACTTGGAGATGCCGCATTTTTAAATGCATGAAAAAGACAAGTTGCAAAGTTGGGTGTATAACACAGAAGTTAGCAGCTGCTCTTGTGTCCCTGAAGCTCCTTTTTTAAAGAACATTTTCTTACCCCATCCTCTCTTCACCTGTCTCAGTCCAAGTCCAATGGACCTCAGACTTCTCTTTAGTTCTGATGCAATCCGACAGGCTTCCCCCCGTTTGAGAAAAGAAGTCATTGATGTTGTCGACTGCGTGTCAGCAAGCTGAGGGTTGACTGACAATTCGCCAGTGTCTCCACGGGCCTCATTAGATCCACACTCCTCCTGGGTGTTAGCGCGTGTGCGTGCATGTGCGTCAGTGTGTATTTGTATTCAGTTAAAAGCAACACATACTGTAGTCGCATGCTGCATCGTCTATGAATCGCATGGTGGTTATGGATAGTGGGGTTTATCATTTACACAGAGAGACACATGTTTGCACTTGCATGCACACACACACACACAGGTGAATATTTGCCCTCAGGGCTACATATCATTGTTTTTCTGGATACACAGTATGCAGAGAATACATTCTCCAAATGCTGCTCTGACAACATGTTCATCCGCATTAGTGATACAACCCTTTGACACAATATAGTTTCTTCTACACAAGAAATACAGAAAATACTGATTTTTTTTCTCTTAACATACCACATGTCAGACATATAATGGACTGTGCGCGTCCCAGCAGGTGTAATTACAATCATGCATGGCTCCTAGCACCATAGCCTTATGAATGATTAACAAAGAAATCAAATATTAAAACAAGTCAACACAGAAAAATAGTAATGACATGCATAAGCAGTTGCCGAACAGGAATATCTATTAAATTACTGACACTTCTCGCACACGCACAACTTTCAGCAGTGTGCTATTAAGCACCATTGGCATGCAGTAAGTAGACTGTTGTTCGCAGTAAGCTGTAGCAGCAGAGTGAGATATAACACTTGTGTGATAAATGTCAAATCCAGTGTATCTGAAATGTTTTATTCCAAAGTGAGAAAGCCAAAAAACAAAAGGATGCCTATTGTTGCAAAATGGCTGCAGGTGTGAATATAAAGCACATTAATTGCTTTTCGCTCTGCTTGGAAAACATGATTATTACACATATACTGAATGATACGTCCCGGGTTTTGGGGGTTTTACGTGTTTTGTGTTGGTACAAAGCCCCTGACTTATACTGATTTATTCACCAAAGCAGCTGCGCTTTTGAGTAATTTGCTGAAAATTAATTTCTTCATACCTGCGACACGTGAGAGAGGATTTTATCTCCTTTAAATGTACCCATGCATTGCTCTCTTCTCTCTCTACGCCTGCCTTTTTTTTGGAGTGGGATTGGTTTTAACTGGGAGTTGATGATGAGGGGGTCAGGAGAGATGCGAACAGCCACAATCTTAGCCTGGGGGCAGATCGACTGGTGGCCAGAAAATGTATTCAGTCGGTGCTGTCCCTGCATCTGCCTCACTTTGAAGTTGCTCTCTCAACTCTGGCTTGTTGTACGTGACAGTGTGTTCATCCCCCCCCTCACTAAAGAGAGATGGAGCACTCGTGTGTGTCGATACCCATGTATGTGTTTCCACAAGCGGTGTGTGTGTGTGTGTTTGTGTGGTGTTATGTGCGTGTTTGTGTGTGTGTGTTTGAGAGACGGTGAGA
The DNA here is from genome assembly GCA_916700685.1 of Adelosebastes latens. NCBI lineage: Eukaryota > Metazoa > Chordata > Actinopteri > Perciformes > Sebastidae > Adelosebastes > Adelosebastes latens. The sequence goes on along the minus strand of CAKAKR010063612.1, from coordinate 13,608 downwards.
GTGGAAGAGGGGGGAGAAGGGGAGAGATGCTGTGTGCCAATCCATACTCGCTTTGGAGGATTCAAGGTCATTCTTTCATGTTTTGCCAACCATCGGTCAATCAGTTTCCAATCAAAGCGGTTGCTTAATTCAGCAGTAATTCCCATCTCCTCGGCACGTTTTCGCCCTCACCGTTCCAGAGGCGTTAAAGCATTTCCCCTTGTCTTCCCTCTGATCTTGCTGCAGTGTGTCCAACATGTCTTGCCAGGGCCAAAACCCGCCCTGTCAAGCTCTCTAATAATACTAGTTAAGGACATGTCAGATCACACAATGTGCTACTGCTGCTTCCATCTATCTCACTTCAGGAGATTTAGGTCTCACTTTATTGTCTTTGAAGCGTACCCAAGTCGTGTTCTTTCATTAATCCAAGGAGCCCCCCACAATTTCTCCATTTGTTTTGTTTTTTACACCTTGAATTACGGGAGATGGAGCAAAAAAAATGGTCAAAACAAATCTGGAGCAAATATAATAGATATGGCCTCATGTCTTTGCTGCTATTCATAAAAGATGCTTCATTTACAATGTGTGAAACACATTGTTTCCTAGTGTTTTTATTAAAAATATGACTCATGATTCATGGGTTTCAAATCATTCAATATCTGTCTGCCACTGATGTTGAATTATCCATGAGATCTATCCTGAAATTCCCCTCATATGACCCCATTATATGAAGATAAAGCGTGCACCAACTTTCTTTTAGACATCGCTAAGGATCACCAGATTTAAAAGGCCAAAAGCTAAACATCTCAACCAAAGGGCAGGATCCACTGCAGATGGATTTACACAACTCTTTCGCATCGCCGCTGTGCCACATTAGCTCACCTCCTCAGTCATCACACTAAGTCTGGATGGGAGTGCCTTGTGCAATCATGGATCTCGCAAAAAAATAACCTCATATCCGTTTTAATCCACAGAAAGCTCTCCTTTCCAGGCTGGTATGGGCGTATATGGCCTTTAAGACTGCGCGAGGATATGATTAGATGACAGTTTTTACTGCCTAAAGGGTGTAACTGAAACACTAAACTGTGCAGAGGAGAGAAAATAAAGGACTTTGTCGCATACTTTTTATTCCTCGCCTTTCTCCTTCTCTCTGGCTTTTTGTTGCATTTTTTTCCAGAAGGGGTCCAGAAAGTGTTCGGTTGCAGAAATTACATTCAGAGACGGCTCATGAAATGGGTGCTGACTGTGTTTATTTCTATATGATGAAATCAGAATTGTGATAGCATTTAATTCAGTGAGATATGGACTGAAATTAAAGAGGACCTATTATGCTAATTTTCAGGTGCATACTTGTATTTTGGGTTAATACTAGAACATGTTTACATGCTTTAATTTTTAAAAAAACCTTTACATTTCTCATACCGGCTGTGCTGCAGCAACTCTTTTCACCCTCTGAAACGTTCTGTTTGACCTACTGTCTCTTTAAAGCCCAGTCTGCTCCGATTGGTCAGCTGGATTGGTAACCGAACCAAACTCTTGGGACTCCGCTCCAGCTCCGCTCTAAATAGCTTTGTTTGAGGGTGTGCCAAACTAGCCGCTAGGCAGGTATTACGCAAATGTGTTACTTGGTGACATCACCACGTTACGGAAGAAAAGGCGGGACTTCAAGCAAGGCGTTTCAGGCAGTTCAGGAGCAGTGTTTCTGTGGGGGAGAGTAATTCCCTTTTGCGTGGACTTGGGCTTTGTAACTTTGCACAAAGCACAAAAGCACAATAGGTCCTCTTTAATACATTTCTGTCCAGTGTTTGAAGACTCCAGTAAAAACAATGAATGAGTGAATGAATGAATATTATCGCCTTAGCAATAGCTAATCAATGCCGCTCGTGAAAAGGGTGCAACATGATGAGCCTTAAAAGACATCAAACATCATGTCCGAGTCCTCCAGCGCGGATTTACATGGTTGCTAAGAAGTGCTCGCTCGCACCTCTTGACTGAAATACATGTTCATGTTTTTCTGTATTGCGGAGAGGATGCTTTTAAGGAGCATTATTTCTGAGAACTTCAAAGCCTGCCAAAAGCACTCTCCTTTTGGAGTGTGCAGCAGCTTGAAAATGTACTTATATTTTCCAAATGGACAGGAAGAGACCCTCACTGGTATTGAGGTGATGCTAATGTGTTGTGGCGCTAGTTTCTCAGTGTAACTCACCAATATACAGCCCATATTAAAGTACTATTAATCTTTAACAGGCTTTATTTTATATATTAAATGTAATTTCCCATCATTTTAAATACAAGAGGACAAATATACTCTTTATTTTGCTGTGTCTATATGGAAATCTGCCTTTTATGGTTTAAGGGGAAAGAAAACTAGAGCAGCCAACAATGCCAACAGGTCCTCATGGACACTGTTTATATGCACAGCTATGTGGCTACCATAATAGTCTGAGTCAGACTCTGTCCACATGCTGCGTCCAGGCTTTCCGCTATCGCCTGGTTTTTATTGATCCAGTTAACATTATCGCTCGCATGGTCACAGTCTTCAACTGTCTGTGTTTTCTCAGCTGAGGACGCATTGCAGCGCTCCTCAGGGAGGATTGGAGATTCTTTCCTGTGATGTAAAACCCTGCCCAAGTGAGAGGCTGTTGACTTTATTTAATATGTCCGCCAGATTTTTTTTTTTCATGAGCATTACGCAAACGAAATGGTTTGCATTATGCGTGAACCATATACGTTCCGCGGAGGCATGCACGGCTGCAGACAGCTGGAAGTAACTCGAGAGCCCCTCGGTCACTTATCAGCCCTGGCATCCCTGCCATTTCCCATAGCCATCTTCAGGCCAGAAGAATCCAGCCATTGTTTTCATCTCTGTGGGCCCTGTGTTAACTCAGCAGTGCCTCGCTGATTGTTGCAGAGATATTAAAGAAAATGGTAGATTTGTCTTTGTCCATATAACCCTGTCTTGTGACATCCAAGCTCAATGTGTGTGTGTATTGAGGGGGTTCTACTTGGTGCAGCTGCACCTGCCCTGTATGTCAACAACAGGGTCTGGAGCAGACACTCAAGAAGAGAGGTGGCTTTCACGCCACTGGCCTCGCTGAAGCTGCTTTACTTTCCAAAGACAACAATGACCACGCTGCTCCGCTGCGCCACAGAGCTTTTAGGCTCTATAGGCTTGGCGCCTGGTCTGTGTGGCCTCGAGATTATCTCCCGACTGAGCCCTCTACATACAAGCTTATTGGACTTCCTCATGTCCCCCTTGTTTTTCGTGGCTCTAGAGTTTCCAGGATGCTTTTTGACTGTCTGTTTTACACATAGAGACAGGATCCCCCATGGGGGTTGTTAGGGAGGTTACAGGGGGGTAGTAAAGAGGTCAGGGAGAAACTGTCAGTCTATTTCCTTTCTCTGGCCTTGGGAAACTGCACCACAAGTCTTCTGCATATTTTTAGCGTCCTTGCTGGTTTTTGTCTGCGTGTATGCACGGGAGAAGATAAAGTTACTCCCAGTCCATGAGGGCTTTTGTTTTTCACATGGATTACTTATTATTAGTCTTTTTTAGGGCTACCCGCTCTACGTATAGAATGACCATGTCCTGCACACAGTCCGAATAATGCACAGGGTCTGGAAACCATCAGCTTTATGTGTTGGTAGTGTGTAAATCTTTCTCCCATAGAATTTCTGCACAATCCTGTGCTGGTGGTTGCCTCACAGTTGAATGTCTACAGCTGGTAGTGTGTGCACAATCACAGGAGGCGGGGTTGCTGTGGAGAAAAAGAAAGCATGTATGTGCTGTATTTCACTTTTGTAAGTCTTTTTGGAGTAATGAGGAGAGTGAGATCTGCCATGTCCAACAAAAATAGTTGTTTACATCTGTGTTGGTTTCAAATATCAGTCAGATTAAATAATTTCGAAGGGTTAATTTGGGATAACATGCTCTTGTTTCTAAGCTGTGAGGTAGTAAATGCTTTGGAAAGCACAGATCTATTTTCCTGGTATTTTAAATGCTGTAAAATAGGCGCCATGTTTTGCTGTTAGTAAATTGATGTGCTGCTGGTGGTGTACTCTTTTCACGGAACTGAGTCATGTTGATCAGATGCGCCAGGACTCCAAGAACTGAAAATGGACATGATTGTAGAGGACTGTTTGTGCAAAAAAAAAAAAATTCAAGAGAAATGGCATGAGATGGGTCGGATAATTAAGCAAAGCGCAGCTCCCTGCTCTTCTCTGCTCCAAGGTTAGGGCGGGTATTGAGTGATTCAGCAGAGACAGCGAGCTCTCATAAACCTGCTGGGCAGTCATGCTCATTTACATTCAGACATTATTTACAGAGAATCACCTGAACTGTGCCATAGCCCGGGTAATATTACTCCCAGACATGTCTTACCTGCTGCACCACATTTCTTCCTGTGTTATCTGAAAAGTGCATCAACACCTCTCACTCTGTTCTCATGCAGCCCAATCCTTCTTGTGTGAATGCCTATAGCTGCTCATGTGTGCTTGTTAAAATAACTGCTGTATGTCTGGTAATAAACTGTAGCATTTTTTTTAAACCACTGCATATGTTGCTCTGCATACATCATGTTTAAACCATCTATTATCATTGTCTGCATTCTGGCGACAGTCCCTATTTGTGTTGTCACTTGTGCGCTTCAGATTGATACAGTAAATGCTGCGAGTACAGTGTGTCTTCTGAAATAGACTGTGGTGAGAACAGAGAATTTAGCTCTGAGAACAAGAGCTACTGTAAGAAAATCCTCAGAGTGAAGAAAACCACCTTGAAGATATTACATGTAAACAGCAAGCATGTTGAACCACATTAAGATTATCTTAGACTGTCGTTCTTGCTTTCTAATTCCACAATTATCACTCAGTGAATGGGAAGGTATACGCGCCAACAAAAATAAGTCGTTTCTGTTTTGCTTTGGCCCACCTCTCTATAATGCTCCACTCTGCAGCTGCACCGCGCCGTGGAAAACAAACAGTGCAGTGCAGCTGGGCTCCTCAAGACAGCGAAAGGGGAATTTTAATCCCATTTTTTTTCTCTTTGGCACCAGTCAGATTTATTTGGTCATAAAGAAAGGAAAAGCACCCCGCCATCTGAGAAGGATTGGGAAGTGAGAACGCAAATTATGCCAGAACCCCAGTTGTGGAGTTAGAAACACAACAGGCCAGGAAATGAATCCCCAATAGGTCAAAGTGCTCAAAGCGCGCGAGGAGACTAATTAAGTCAGATAGTGACACATTACTGGGATACCTGGGCAGCTCACATCAGCCAGTCATACTTACAGGGAACACTAAGAGCAGACTAAATATGCTGATCTGTACAGTGATATCATCCAGTGGAATCACCATGAGGCACATATAAGCGCTACAGCTAAAGGCTAACCTACACGTGTCTCTCATCCATTCCCTGCAGCGCGGTCTGAAAACAAACTATCCGGAGAGCCTCAAACCACTTCCAGCTGTCACGTCCCCCCCAGCTCCAGTATAACTCCTAACCTGATATGACGGGGCAAGACGAGGTGAGGGTCAGGCCTCGAGGAAGATTCATAACATGTAACTCTAGCTACGAGCATTATGTTCATAATTGCCCGTGGTTGCAAAACGAAGATGGCCCAAGTGCTGCACCTATTGTCTCTCACGTTACCTTTATGAACCTCTCATCTTACATCAGACAACTTCAAGTCTTCATACGTACAATAACACGGCTAAGAACAATGACAAACCTCAATCAGACAGTGGTAGAATGTAACAAGTACATTTACTCAAGTACTGTGCTTAAGTACAATTTCAAGTACTTTTTTACTATTTTATACATTTTCACATTGTCACATTGTTGCATCATTTGATACATTTGTTATTATAAAAATATCTATAGCTGCTTTAAAGGTACAGTGTGTAGGATTTAGCGACATCTAGTGGTGTGGTTGCAGATTGCAACCAACTGAGTACCCCTCCACTCTCTCCTCCCTTTCCGGTAACGTGAGCCGCTGAGTGCAAATTCGTGGTAACGCCGTTCGCCTTGCTCACAGGCCATCCTTACCTGGCGGTACCACGTCGCTTGAATAATTGTTACTCCATTGCTTAAAAGGGGACGTATCATTAAAAACTCACTGTTTCAATGCTTGAGCACACACATTTGGGTACATCTGGAGTGCCTACCAACCCACAAACTGTGAAATAAGACAACCCAGTCAGTTTTTTGTGGGCTGCATAAATCATAAAACATGTGATTCAACAAGTCATTCAGATTTGGCTCTCCTTTATTTGCAGGCTCATTAGAATATATCGCCCACAGCTTGAGAACTACCTTTGCAAAGGTGCACCATATTTCTCTCGCTAGCCAATCAGAACAGAATTGGCTTTTTCTGGAGGGGGTCTTAAAGAGACAGGAGCTAAAATGGAGTGTTTCAGACAGAAGGCGAATACAGGTATATTCAGACAGACAGTATGAGAGAAATAATGTAAACATGTTCTTGTAGAAACCTAAAATACAAGTATGATCCTGGTAATGAGCATGATATGTCTCCTTTAATCATCATTGCAATTCTGCAATGATTAATCTTGCAGATAATGTGTCATTTTGACCTATGAATGTGAGAATCAGTAGATATGTCAGGCTGTCTGTCATTTGATTGCAATACATTAAATGTGATGCAGTAAATGAAAATAAAGTTTGGGGACAGACAGAAACGTGAAGGATCGCAGCCTGTTTGTTGCTGCCGAGGTGCTGTGGATAGCAAACCATTTGTGATAAGCTGATAAAATGCAATGCAACAAGCATCTGGAATATTGTTCAAAGTTCCAGTTAGGTCAGCTCCATAAAAAAGATAAATGTGTTCCTGTGAATGTCCAGAGAATAGCAGGTCTCCTCATCCCATTCCTCCGGCACACCGAGGCACAGGACAGGCTGCAGGCCCTGAAGCTCTTCGGTTCAAGTGCAATAAAAAATGAGACTATTGCTCAAAAGCCTTAAAACTTAACTTCATGTTGTTTCACACAAGAACTCAAACTGATACACACCTCAGAGTGTGCTGTCAGTTTGTGTGCGTCTCGAGAGAGGCGTTTCCATTATGGCAGCATGGTGTGTCTGTTTCATAAACGTCTGCTGCTATGAGGCGACATATTTAATCGGGCTGCAAAAACAGCATTTATGTGGCTGTTTATGTGCAAATCTGTTTAAAAGGTCACTGCAATCAGAAGCATGTATCTGCCCCATGCTCTCAGCCAGTGTTTAAGCTCTGTCTGTGGTTAAAGTATAACATTTGTGTGGTGAAAACGGTACAATACAACCACTCCTGTTTTGGCTGTTTTTTCATTTAATGATATGCCTTACCCTCTGTTTGCTGCTTAGATTGAATTTCCCATTTTTGTATAGGAAAGCTTGTGGATTAAGACTAAATATGTAAAGAACGCACGCAAGGAACAGAGCCCTACACATGAAGAACGTACTAAAGGCAATCAGGATGTTCAATATGATATAGTCAGTCGGAGCATTGTCCTGATTTCATTTCCTGAGACTCTTGATAGTGACTGGGATTTCGAATGAAAGACGTGTGACAAGAGAGGGGGAAAAAAAAGAAGCAATTTTAATGTTTTGTTTTTTAAGGGGTGCGTGTGTGGAGTGGGGGGGGGGGTTAGCTCTTTATCATGCCTCACTATCCAACCTCTTACCTCCCCTTTTGGGCCTTTAGGAGCATCCTGTGACCCCGCGACCTCCTGGACAATAGAGGCCAGGACGTTTCCCAGTGAGCGCCGATGGAGCCAACAACAGGAACATGAGGGGTGCTCCTGGGAAACAAACTGTTTATTGTGCAGCAGGATGGACAGCCCCCCCTCTCCACCCCCGATGTCCCAGTCACTTACGTTCACACACAATCACAGACACTAACCACACACACCTCTACACGGTAAAATCCTGTCCAACGACAGGTGGCTGCTTTAATAACTCGGACTCACGTAGCAACAGTTATATTCAAATCTCCTAAAGAGAGGGTGCATCAGTGTGTGCATGGCTGTAACAAGACAAAGATAACAAGCATATTTGCCTTTGACCAAAGTCACAAAATATTACCAAATGCTGTGACTAAAACGATACGTTTCACTTCTTTTATTATGTTTTTAATATGAATCTACTCTCTTTGTCCCAGGACATTGTTTCAACTCTTTATTTCTGCACTGGCTGCCGGCTGCAGATGATAAGTTTATATTTAGTCAGACTTTCTATTTGATAACAGTACCAAGCCATTTGTTGGTGCTGCCACTGCCTGTCTGTTTCAGAGGAAATCCCTCCTTTGTCTCTCAAGGAAGCACGGCAAACTGGGAAAACCTGAATTTACCATCAGAACTAAAACAGCTGGAACACATTTAATTACGGAGAGCCACCGCTAAACGTATTAGTCAACACTCCAGACTAGTTATTACCTAGGCTCTGGAGACCACTCATCGCAAGAGCAGCACAGTAAAACAGTTTCCAGAGCTGTCAATCACCGTGCCAGAGCTGTGGCGCAACACAGAGACACAGAGGACTCCGGGGATTGCTCTTTAAGTGCTTAACCCCGAAGGATTACTGGTTCTTTATGACTATATGTGTGGTTTGTGCCTGCGCTCCACATGATGCACATCTGATAAGGGTGGATCAGAGGTGATAGGCACAGGGGGACTGGGTCTGATCTCATTCTTTCTGCTCTCTCTGGAGAGACATTAAATCCTGATAATCAGAGAAGAATTAAAAAAAAGAACCCATAAATCATTTTGGAGATGATGAATCCATAACTCATGCTGGCTGTTGTAATAACGGCACTGTTTAATTTAGTGATATTGGATTAATCCAAATGTGGAAAGTAAAGTATGTTTGGACAAAACTTGCAGTTTGGAGCACTGGTTTTCCATTTGGTGTTTTTCTTTTACTTTAGTACATTCCAAAGGAAAATCTTCCACATTTAATTCATTCTTCGATGGCTGAATATACTTTCCCAATTAAGATGTTTTATGCAAAACATATGATAAACTTTAAATATGATGCATTGCTGTAGTTAAACTATTTGTAATTCCCAAAGACTGGGTCGGGACCCACAGGTGGGCCGCAAGAGATTTTTTGTTAAGGTCGCCAAATTAAATTGCAGAATTTCTTCCATCGTCTTTTATTTAACATTTATATCTGCAGTACACCTTTGAGCCACACAAGGGAGCCTGAATGATTATATTGTTCTGATAATTGTAGCCTACTTATAACATTAAATCTAATATGAAAGGCTAGCGTACATTCTGTTTGTTTTACTGAAAAAAGAGAGCTTGTTAACGCTGCCCAAATGCATCTATTTGGTATAAATAAAGTATTTAACGTGTATATGTTTTCAATAACACATGCATAAAACAAAGTTATGATTTGTCAAACGTATCTCTTCAAAATGTTTACCTATTTAAGATAATATGAGGTGATGCGGAAATGACAATTCACGCTTCTCACGATGTACAGACGAGGCTTATTGTGAATTAGGTGGTAATGGTTTGTCATATTTAAAAAAAGTGGGAAAAAAATGTTTTGGAAATATTGGTTTAAACTACCTAATAAGATTAAGATGCTTTTGAAAGAGACCATTCTTCAAAACGAGTTTTTGTATGTTGAAAATGAGTCCAAAAACTGTTATTCAGCAAACAAGTCATCACTCAGCATGTCACTTTTAACAGGTTTGGTCTCTGTGCTGGGACCTCTGCTTGTAAATGAGACATCCCGTAACCAGCTATGCAATTAGACCAATAAAACCTGCAGAGTACTCCACTGCCACAGTTAAAGCATATAATGCCATTTAATAAGCACATCCTTGAAGCCGTAAATGTTTATATGATTGCATCATTTATACACTGCAAGCCAAAAATAACAAAACATGCAGTCGTGTACCAGCTTGTTTTAATATCCGAAATACAAGAAGAAGACGACGAAGGGAAGCTACATATTTCTCTTAATAATGAACTTTTCGTTATTGATCCGAGATGTAAAACTCACTGATCCTGAATTCAGAGATTTTCTAGGTCAAAGGCCACCGTAACACTGACAAGCAAAATCAAATCACAGCTAAGGAAATGAGCCATGAAACACTGATTGCTCCACACATAATGACCCTTTTTTCCCAGTTGCTTAGCTCAAGAATTATTTGATTGTGCAGAGTGCTGACTTCACTGCAAACATGAGCACCGCTTGCACATATTGCCCGAGTGTATAATCAAATCAAGACCATTGATACAAGGAGTGAACAAATATCTCTTAGTATGTGGGAACAATGGATCTTTGTTCCATAAGAGAGTCCTCAGAAAGCTAATACACTGACCGAAGGTAGAACACCTCTGGGGGACTGAGAGCCCGGCTTGTGCTCGCCATTAATTGGCTGTGCTTTTATTGGATAATTCAGACATTAGCAAGATCCATTTAAGTTAATTTAGAAAATGACAGCGAGCACATGTGCTTTGTCATGGCAATGGCGACCATGGGAAAGTGTCCCATTGAGACGAATATACTTAAGCTCAGACGCAGCATAATTGCTGCAATAAGTGGAATGCTTTCTGTCATACAATGGAACTTCTGCTAATGATGATTCATGTGACCAAAAAAAGACAGATCACTGGAGTCTGTTCAGTCCATGGTTTCAAATAACAGCACTATGGGCTATATTACTCATGAGACAGGTCAACTAAACTCCTACCCCCACCCATATCATCCCAGTTCTGACACACTCACACCTTGGCTCATACATCAATTTGGAACTTGGGGCACCGGTCCTGTAACTAAAAACTCAACTTCTGCTTATAGGTGGGAAATTCCCCACACAGGTCAGTGATATGTTACCTTATAGAAACCACAACATTTCTTATTGCTTTGAACGTTTACATGGTAGCATCACCCCGTAACTGAAGGGCTCACTCTCAACTGCAAACCCTATAGGTTTAAAGCACACAGTAGCAAGCAAACCAATGTGATTTGAGATTTCAGAGGAAGCTACAGTAACTGTGGGAGGCTTTTGTGAACCGAGGCTTCAAGCCAACAAAGTGTGGGCTTGACTGTGTCTGAAAACCTCATGCTGATAAATGGCCTCTCCAAGTAGACAAACTCAGAACACAAGGCCCCTGCTGCACAAGACCCAAACTTGCTACCTCTGCTGCTGCTGGCTGAATCTGATTACAGGCAGGCCCTGAGGACAGGCAGGTCATTGAGAGCACAGAGATGAGCAAACAATAAGATATTATCTGAAGGAATCTTCAGCTTTCCAAAGGAAAATGGTCCCTCTCAGTGTCACATTGACGATAGGATCCTCAACCTGACACTGAATCAGCCATTTAAGAAGAATGAACACTGCGACCCATTCATGCATACTCACTAAAATAATGAGAGCTCTTTTTTCACTCTTGTTTAAGACATATAAAGGGAAGCTCATGAGGCTTTGCAAGACAAGGCTGTGCAGAAACCGGAGCACGCAGCTGACTCAGATGAATATGCCTTTACAATGATTGGGTATTGAATGAACAATTCTATAGTCTTTTTCTTTATTCTTGTGTATGCGTAAATAATACACGTGTTTGGCTTCATTGTACTCTGCTGCTCCATTGTTACGCACTTTTGCGCTTCAGCAAATTAATTAAAAGAGAACTCTAACTGAAATTAATTTGTTCTGAGCATGCAGCATTTAATTTGATAAATAACATTGTAGATCTTGCAAAAAAAAAAGTTTTTTCCTGTCAAAGCTGTACATAATCCATTCTGGTCTTTCCTGTGTGTGTTTTTGCTCTTTTCAAATAGTGACATCTTGTGGACACCTGGCCTCAGTTATTGTGTTGAAGTCATAGTCTGTATAAATTTGAGGCCATGTATTACCCTGTTGTTACAACACTGCATTCCTATTTAGTATTAGTGCTGTGAGCTTGACGATAAGGAGGGTGATTACATTGATGATTTCTTTTTTCCACGGACAAAACATGATGGAGACCATTTGCACCAATAAAACAACTTTAGGCCAATAGAAACTCTGATATGGTTGTGACACACAGGAATAAGTTCATTACTTTTAAGTTGAAGCACTTATTGACAGTCAGCTTTAGACTGGTCAGATTAAATGTCTGGATTGGATTTGATATATTTACTGTATTGTTTTGATATATTTACTGTATTGTTATTGTTGTTATTATATATATCTTGTTCTAATTGTTTGTTATCACTATTATGTAGTCATATTATTTCTTTATATTAATCTTTTCTCTAGGTGGAGGCTTCAGATAAACCCAGTGGGTTTTTTGCCTCTTCCTGCACTGTATATTATTCACTTATTTTTTTTGTTATGTTGTGTAGTCTTAAATTGTGCAAAATAAATAAACAAACAATAAACAAGATTTATTAGGACTATGCCACTCTTGCTATATACTGTTCATTTTCCAAAAGCTTTTAAGATCAATTATTTGAAAAATATGAATGCTGTCAAGTTCAGTCCAAATGCAATTTGAATAAAATTACCTTCTATTATAGTATAGGTGGTATTCATATGATTCAAATTGAAATGTATCTCTGTATTTAGGTTGAAAAGTTTTAGAATATAAATAGTTCCAATGGCATGTAAGAGTACAAATGGTTATATGGTAAATACTCCTGCTGGTTTACAAAGCACTACATGGTTTAGGGCCAAAATACATTTCTGATCTTCTGCTATGTTATGAACCATCCAGACCTCTCAGGTCATCTGGATCAGGTCTGCTTAGTGTCCCCAGAGTCACAACTAAACATGCAGAAGCAGCGTTCAGTTTTTATGCACCAAATATTTGGAACAAGCTCCCAGAAACCTGCAGGACCAACTCCAACTCTGAGTTCTTTTAAATCACGCTTAAAACTTTCCTGTTTGCTGCTGCCTTTTATTAAACCAAATAATGATCTTATACTGCACTATAACTTTTACTCTTGTGTGTTATACTCTATTTTAGCTTCTATCCTAGCTTTTATTTTTAGCTTGTTTTTATTTTCTAATCTTTAATGTTTTTACAACTGTTTTAATTATGTCTTAATGTTCTTTTGCACTTTGTCACAATGTTCTTAAATGTTTATGTAAAGCACTTTGAATTGCCCTGTTGCTAAAATGTGCTATACAAATAAAGCTGCCTTGCCTTGCCTAGTAAGCATATGTTTATTAAAATGTAATTTTTATCTAAACGTAGGAAGCCACATGCAGTTGTTTTGTATAAATCATTCTAATTATCTGCCCTAACAACTGAAAATTATATAACTTTGATTTTGTGAAGTGGACCCCGTGTCAAAATAGTAAAAAATAAAAGTAGTAAATAGTAAAAAATATATATATATATTTCAACCTAAATACAGAGAAACATTTCAATTTGAATCATATGAATACCACCTATGCTATAATAGAAGGTCATTTTATTCAAATTGCATTTGGACTGAACTTGACAGCATTCATATTTTTCAAATAATTGATCTTAAAAGCCTATGGAAATATATATATATATATGTATATATATGTATATATATATATTTATATATATATACATATACATCTATATGTATATATATTTATATATATATATTTATATATATATTTCAACCTAAATACAGAGAAACATTTCAATTTGAATCATATG